>BMAO01036402.1:0-18981 GCA_019973975.1 Trichonephila clavata | reverse complement strand
TCAAATAAGGCCCATTACAAAGTTTTGAACTTCTACCTTCTCAAAATGATAAATTTGTAGAGTTGTGCAGAGTGACACTGAGAATTGCACCACGTGCCATAAGTTGCCGACCCCTGATATTTACTATATCTCAAATACCAATTAATAATAAACACTATTTTAAGAGGTTTATGAGAGTTAATAATTTCGCAGTCTCTCTTGTGCTTCATGTTATCTTAGAATAACAGAATCTATTCTTGAATTACAGATATAAATCCCTTATGTGTAAGTGTGGCTATTTTGTTCTTTCAAGACAATAAAGTAAATTATAATGACTTTGTTCATTCAATCCCTTATTTGAGTAACAGTAAGATTACATCTTTAGATGGTATCGAAGAATGGATATTCAAACATTTTTCATTCAAATTTACTCTTTTTCGTGAGAAATAGAATTCATTTATGCCTACAAATTAAGGGTGCTGTAGAAACCATAATAAATTACTTCATATAGGTATAAAAAGCATTTTTGAGTCATTACAAAAATTTCTATGTATTGAACTTTTAAAATTTTGTTGTATACAGCTATTACTGATGAAATTGTTTTCCTTCTTTCTATTCTATTCTTTTACTAGATTGTAAAGCTGTTTACGTGTTGTAACTTGTAAATACTTACTCTTTCATAAGACTTTAGTCAAAAGTTGTAAGCCCGGTGATTACGCAGACATGCTGCTGAAATGTTACATTTTAAAGAAGTTATAACTAGAAACTGAAATGCACTTTCGGAGTAAATGAAATAATACTCTAAAGTTTGAATACGAAAATCCTTTCCTTTTTTAAGAGAGTCGTAAATTTTTTTATGGCGTCATGCTTTCTACCAAAGAATTTTAGAGTAAACTTTATAGCCACCTTTAACCTTTGCTGCAGCTTACTTTACTGGTAAATTCAAAATTCTCGGTAGCTTAAATAGTGACACTCTAAAATGCATTAATTTTATCCTGTGATAATCACTGGTGGTGAATTATCAATGTATTTATGCTTCCATTGGTTTATAAATTATTGTGTTTATTCTTACTAAATTTTTCCTTTGCTTAGTTCAACCATAAATAGTTTACTGTATAAAATAAGTCGTTTGTTAAAGTAAGTATCTGAATAACATCATATTATATAATTATTTAAAAGAAAGTGCACTAGTCATAAATTGCCCTAACTTACTTAAAATTATCTCTTTTAGAAGCTAGTATTTCCTTATCGGTCATCATCTATCAATTATGAAATTCATGTTGACCTGCTAAGATTACTTTTATTCTTGTGACAGAGTAATCTTGAATTTTATATCAGAGCTGAGAGTTTAGTAACGAACCATGCAAATTTTATGCCTATTGTTTTCGCGCTCAATTCAACGATTTCACGAATTTCTAATTCAATTTACAACATCTCTGAAGAATTTTTGTACTTAAGTATTATCACAAGAATACCAATGTGCAAGGTATCTCGCCAAGTTGGTGATCCCGATTTTCACGTATAGTTCACGCGGAATTGGCAACCAGTACTTCGTTTCATATAATGCAGTCAATTGGTCTGCGAAATATGTAAATACGAGAATTTTTCGTACATGATTTTATTAATAAATAATCATCTCGAGACGAAAAAATGAGTGTTTTTCCACAATATCTCAAGCGTTTGCTGCATCACATTGACATATATATATATTTTTTAGTCTCAAAAAACAGTACATAACTAAATGTTACAAAGAGTCTAAGTATCTTAGCTTGGATTGAAACAGAATTCTTAAGTTTTGCTATACTGAGAGTGTCAACACAGATATTTGGATATGAGTTATAGCCGAAGCTCTATCAGCATCTATCTGAATGGTGGAGGCATGGTGACAGAACGACAACGAGTATTATACAGTTATTAATAGCTTGAATGCTAATGTTAAGATCTTTTTTCAGTGGGTACCATGCACGTGAATGTCTATGGTTAACTCGGTTCAAACAGATATCAGTTCCTCTTGGAGGCAGGCCCCGTGCATGAATGGTATGAAGGAAATCGCCCTGGTGCTGCTTTACTTGGGACAAGCAGTTATCCAGATGAAACTACTCTTGCTAGACTACGAAGTGGACATACTCGAGCTCAACGGTATGTGGATGGTGTTAAAGTTTACCCTTCTTGTCCGAAATGCAATGTGAACCAAGCCGCTCCTGCCCACATCTTTGCTTGTATGGATGCCATAAGAGCCAGCTGTTCTCAAGTCCAACTACAGTTTTTATTGCTTAAAAACGCGCGGTTCATGGACTTGATCTAGATGTTTCTGTCGGTCAAGTGGGATAAGAAACAACAACAACAGAATTCTTAAGACATATTCTAATCTCTTAATATTTTTTTTCGTATAATTTGATTGACGCTTTTATAAAACTGGTCGTACTTTTACTGTTTCTACAGAATATGATATGTATAAATTTGATCATTCCATTTTAATAAAAAAACGGAACTATTTTTGTTTAATAAATTATATTTTGAATTCCATTAAAATACAACATGTTAAGCAATTATTAAAAATTGCGATTAATTTCCATTTCACCGGTACAGGCGAGAAGTCGCCAAGAATGATTAAACCGGCACCAAACGAAATATTCCAGCTGGTAACCTTTTACCACCAATTTGAAAACAAGTAGAGGTCTTTCTATCACCAGTAACATCTTTTTCATAATACATAAAAAATGGATGAAAAACCAATGAGAACTAATATTTATTATGTTTTTTATGTGTATATTGTGTGTTGTTGCCAATAACGCCACTTGGCGAGACTTACACCGGCGAAACAGAAAGTACCAAAATTTCTAATAAGCAGTATTGTGATACTATTTTTTGTATCATTATTTTTTAGTACAAAAAGCTAATAAAGAATCTGAAAAAATACATAAGTTTCGTGCATCTTGTGAAAAGCTTGTTACAACAAAAAAATCATTTAAATTGTTTCATTATAAAGGAATGTGTTTGGGGAACAATAAAATCATAACACTTCACTTTTTGTCATTTGACCATGGTTCAAAATTACGAGGTCCGTCGTCAAAGCCCTCGTGTAGCTGAACAGTGCGAAGTTAATATTCCTCACTCACACTTTACTTTTAAAGAACATAATAGTTTTTTAAAGTAAGTGTGAGTTCTTTAAAAGTAGAGGCATTTTATTGTACAAATTCAAAAATTAGTTTTAAATTAAATCACAATTTTTTTGTGTTTTATTTCAAAACACTTACAACGGCATAATGTTTAGTACAAAGATTATTTGATTGTAAATTAATTTGAATTTTTTTCCCTAGAAAGAAAATTAAGAATTTTATAATACCCAATGCAACAGTATCCGCACAGTAAGAAATAAATGCTTCCAGTATCCATAGTTAATATCTTTATTAAATCATAATAATATAACCGTTAACGTCCAAATTATTTTAAATTGAAATTTTTGAAAAATATTTTTAAATTACATTTATATATTATAAAAAGAGTATTATGAAGTTGTATCCATTTTCCGTATTAGCAGCTGAGATAATAGGGGATCTATACATAGATCGCTGGGCGCTTATGGTAGTAAAAGACCAGTAACTTTCCTGTGGTTTTATATTTAAAAAATTACATATTTAGGGGGGAGGAATGTAATTTTTGTGAATTTAAAACAACTAATAAGATTTAAAAGAGAATATATTATTTTACTGATCTAAACTTACTTAGTTACAATTTTTATACAGCCAATTTGTAAGAGTTAAGTGTAATATAATGGAAAACATTTCAGACAAAGGGATACATTACATTTTGTACGAAATGTAACTGGCCTACCTACTTACATTTTAAACTGGCATCTTCTTTGGTGTTGTCTTTTCCTATAACATGGTCTTTTCTATCTAAACACATAGAGTCTATTACTTTTGATCATGATTACATCATCTGAGGTCTTCCAATGCCTTTCTTAGAATTTGTTCCCCGTTTGAGGCACGCAACGGAGATATATCTTCGGATATCTTTATACTTTTTATATTTCTTCATGGGTACACAAATTTCTACATTGCCTTATATTTACCGATGGAGTAGTCATTTCATCATCATCAAAATATTCTTCGTCATTTAACTCATCCATATCAGGTGGTAAAGCCTGATAATAACATGGTCTTTTCTATCTAAACACGCAGAGTCTATTACTTTTTGATCATGATGACATCATCTGAGGTTTCCAATGCCTTTCTTAGAATTGTTCCCCGTTTGAGGCACGCAACGGAGATATATCTTCGGATATCTTTTATACTTTTTATATTTCTTCCATTAGTATACAAATTTCTACATTGCCTTATATTTTACGATGGAGTAGTCATTTCATCATCATCAAAATATTCTTCGTCATTTAACTCATCCATATCAGGCGGTAAAGCAATTATATCAGACTCTATTTCTTAGAAAACATATTCTAACGCTTCTTCGGCGGTGTGAAACTCTTTACGCCGAGACATTCTGGAAGAAATGAAACGGGGGAAAATGATATTAGTTACCATTAACGCCCAGTGATCTATTTATAGATCAGCCTGTTTAAACTTACATTTTAGTAATAAAAACAGTTATTTTTCTAATATAAATAAGCTAGAATAATTAAAGAGTTATGAAAATGTAAAACTCATGAAAAAAGCGTAACTTTCTTTAAATTTTTTTCTGTTGGATACAAAATCGAAAACTCTGCCCTTTAAAGCTTCAAAATGGCGAACATCAGATGCTAACCACTAGAGTGCTGTGGGAAAAAATGCTTCAAATCTCGTTTGGGGGTATGTTCACATGTGTAAGGAAACCAGCCAATGAAAATACGAAGTGATTAAAAGATATCGTTTCCACTGGGAGTTTTGAGTGTAAGGTGATCTATAAATAGATCGCTGGGCTGTAACGGGTTAATCAGAGTTCAGCTAAAACTTTAGACACTTGTTAAAATATATCTGCAAGTATTTTAATGAAAATCTTTATTTTAAAGCAATATTACAAAAAGAAAGGGAAGTGCCTTTGTCGATTTAAAATATGAATCCTTTTTTAATGGGATAAGAAGAGAGAAGTTTCTAGAAGACTTTTAGAAATTTAAATTATATTGAACCACAAATACACATACGCACACATAAATATTATAATCAAATTTACTAGACATATATATATATAACTTCAAACATCAAAACTATAAACATTTTTGTTTTATATTTATTTTCAATAGGACTTAACTCCCTTTAAAAACATAAAAATAACATAATATTTGGAATGCTCAGATGCATATGTAAACTACATACAGCAAATATGCTATTTAAACTTTCTTTTGAAAAGGAAAAACATTTAACAGAAAAAGCACAATAAATAAACATTAACGGCATTTATTTTTTTACTACATTCTCACGAATGTTTACTTACGAAATGGTAGATACAACCCAAACTTGAAATCTAGAGTTTAGAACTATTATACTTTTACCTTTTTCTTTGTCGTAGAATATGATGTAAGAAAGTATTTAGAAAAATTTTCAACGAGTAATATTTTTGCTATGTGTTTCTAGAAATTCCAAAATTGACGAATATTTACTGAAGAATGATATCAATGTAGAAAGATTCTTTGTATTAGCGCTTCTTTTTCTTTTGTATTTGAAAAAAAATAATTTACTTGTTTGTTTATATTCTGCTTATACTTTTTGTTAAGTCTTTATATTATTGTTTCATACATTTTTGAACATCAATTTCATGCATATATTTCTGAATGAATATGTCCATAAATTTGTAAGGCAACAAAGAATTAAATAAACAAAATTCTAAAAAAATAGTTGTAGATTTTTCTTGAAATAAAATTTAATGCATTTACATCAAGCTATTAATTTTGAAAAATCTTATGTGGATTTTTAAATTATTAAAGTACTGAAATTCCTGATATATCAATACAAAAATACTTTTTTACTGAAGAATGATCAATTTTCTTGTCATGTATGAAGTCGGTTTAAATGTTTAGGTCTATAAATTAATGAAGTGTTTCTATGTTCATATACTGCTTTTATTATCTGTATTTTATTTTGTAAATTGGTTTAAATTTTAATTCAAGATAGTTAGTTTGTAATCACCGAATAATTTCTCATTTTTATATCGAAGGATTCTGAATGAACAACATTTATTTTTTGTAGTGAAAATTCTGATGATTGTAACTTATGGTTTTTTAAAATGGTCCAAATACAAAAGATTCTATCCAACAAAAATAAAGGCATATTCGTTAAATTTATTACATAACAACGTCCAATTTTAGATGGCATTTAAATTAGTCATGTCGGGAAATTTCGGAAAATATGATGATGGCACTTTTGTTTATTTAGAATCAAAAGCGTCTTTTCAATTCACTATTTATATTGTACACAAGTTATATTGGAGAAATTTCTCGAATGTTCAAAGAATCAATTGATCAGGTCCAGTAGATGATGCGATACTGTATTATCTCACTGTAAAATTCGATATGTATATTTTTTGTGCTTAGTCTTTTAAGGGATATAATTTACTAAATATGAAATGAAGGAAGTTTGATAATTCATTATAAATTTTCTTGTCTTTTGTAATGCAAATTATTCAGAACTTCCAAGAATTTCTTTTACAAATATTGATATAAATAATTATTGAAAAAAAATATGAACAAAAATAATGCACCGTAAAATCAATTTGATTTTTTTAATTTGTTTCGAACTGATAAATGGAATATTACATTTAAAATACTAAAACAGTTATAAATTTAAGAAGCTGAATTCGTAAATTTACGAAGCTCTTAGCAAAATTATAGATTTAATTGTTTTTTTTTTTAATTTATTGTAAAAAAAATAACCCAACTAAAAAAATTTTTATGAACAAATAACAATAACTAATAATTTTTAAAAGAAATTTAAACATTGAATTTATTAGCTTTTAAAAATATATTTAACATGTGTGTACCATTTAATGAAAAACTGTTTTCCAATATGGAAATGTATTTTAAAATTATAGTGATATCCAGTCCAACTGTTCCAGAAATTTTTCATTTATGAAATATTGGTAATAAAAAATCTCATAAAAATCTCCATTCAATTTGGCAACGTTAATGCTACCACTCTAACAGCTTAGATATTCTGTTTATCCGATGAACACCAATCAGATCTGAAAGTCAAAGGAGAGATATATATACTAATACCCAATCAAGAGATAATATGCATCCCCTCACGCTTAGACAAAATAGCTGAATTTCCAAGAATCTTTAGGACACAAGGATCCTTATCCATAAAAACTTATTTGATCGAAAGGCATTTGCTCGCGTTGCAAGGCGAAAATCTTATTGCTGAGATAAGGGTCTGGATCTGAGCAGAGAAGTTGGAAAAGTGTCGTAACTATATCCTGAGGCCGTCCTCATTTTTTCGCTTATAAAAGCTGATCTGCACTAAAGGAAATAACAAATAATCTTTTTGCATTTTTTCTTCGTCACTTTTGTTTATTAAAGTTTTTGTTAGTAAAAGAAAAAAAATATTTTCAATTAAAGTGAAGTATTTTTCATTGTTTAACTATAGTTTCCCAAGATGCATATTACAGCTGCAATTAATGTATTTGAATAAAATATGACAGTAAATGTACTTAAAAGTATTTTAATGAAAGAAAAATGCATTCTATCAAAATATTTCGAAAAATAACCGTGAGGTAGTATATGACGCAATCTGTTGCCTTTGCACTATACAGTTTTATATATCATGTAAAAAATCCTTCATTAACATGGAGGAATTTTTAAAATCTAATCATGCGTTTTTGAAATTTTAGAAATGATTTGTATTTTTAATTGTACTAACAGATTTTCGTTTAATTAATTAGGATTACCTAACTTATTATTTTATTTTATAAAACAATAAAGTATTTTTGGAGGCAGGGTGCATGAATTTTCTTTTACTTATATGGTTAAGGTCTATTTAATCTTTGTTATACAACATTTCAAATGTAACAAAATCCAATATGAGTCTAGGATTTGAACATTTGTATGGGATCCTTAGCATATTTTTAAGCACATAAATCCGTACAATGATGTGTAATTTGAATAAATGTACCATTGTGTATTAAATTTATCGAAAAACCATTTAGTAGCGAATTTCGAGCGATCAAACTGATTATCAGTTTATAGGTTTAGGTTTATTTTATATATGAATCATGTGACGCATCAAAATTCAGAAAAATTCAAGACAGTATAAAGTTTTTAGGCAGATCAGCTCAAAAAAATTGATTCTGAAAACAAAGGTGTTCTACAAAAGTTTAGAAGGAATAATTGATAAAAATTTTGAGCAATTAATGTCATTTAAAAAGGAAGCTCGCTGTTTAGGATTATTACAGCCAAAGAATTTTCAACCTCTTAGAACGACATCAACCTGTTTCTGAAAATAAGAAAATAAATTTATTAACCTCAGGGATATTTGCTTTTATATTTGAAACATGTTTCTAAAACGTACAATAATTTTTACCATTTATAGTATCTGTTATTTTTCGTGTATGAAGTTATAAGTTGAATTTAATCGCATAATTTAGAAGGAATGATTGTGCATACCAACAAATGTTTTGATCAATGTATATGTTGTACATGTAATTCATCTGAGACCACTGTCATATCTGATCAATTACTTATTTCGTTAGGTCAATGAGGGATTTCACATTTCAAAGATGTCAAGATATTCGGAACTTACGTATTATCGCAGCCTATTGGCAAAATTATAGGAAACGAAGCACATGATTGCCAATTCAGCGCCTATGACACATCCGAAATTGGGTTTGCCAGCTTGGCGAGTTATCTTGAACGTTGCGGATTGTTGCGATAATAGGTAAGTACTGGTATTTCTTGCTCACACTCATCCGCAATGGATATGCTAAGATAAACCACACTGTTGACTCCTTTACGTTTTGCTATTGAAGTGTCGTATTTTTTTTTTTCAAAAAAATTTGTAGTGTGTATGTGTTTCCTGCTATAAAGATGCTATTGTGAAAGATACAGTTGTATTGCTGTAGAACAATTAAATAAACTGCCAGCAATAATTAACACAATTTTTTTCTTGTGAATGACGTATATAAATCTCTAAAACGCGCAATGAGTTTTCCTGTAACAGGAATACGAAAATAATGAAGAAACATTCTATAAACAATGAACGGTTATTAATGTCATGTTCTTTAGGCACATTACTCTTACTTGACCGTTAAAGAGTTTTTAATTGTAAATATGTCGATTCGTTATCGTGTAACAAACATGAAATCGAAATTAATTTTGCATTACCGAGAACAATATTTATTACCTTAAAGGGATTAATAAATACTAAAGAAACATTGTGTTGTAGGAAGACCCATACATGGCCTGCATTGCTGAAAGCGAAAATATCTCGAGAAAATGAGGCTTTTAATTACTGACAAGAACTGTCTCACATTATACTAAAGGATAATTTGTTTGTGTTAACGATGTTTATGATTATGAGATTTCTTCTTCAACTTTCTACGAAGTTTTGACTTGTAAATACTCTGACTCTTTTGTCACTGCCACCCGTCATTGATGTATTATAATTCAGAAAATAAATAAGAGTTGAAGATTGCTTTTCTTGGTCATCAGTTCTAAGAGACGACGCAAGTGGAATTATTTCTTTTTAAAGAAGCTTAATGTCAGGTTTTGGTTTCAGTGTCTTGATTTATGTTAAAGATATATTTTCTATTAATTAAAAAGGTTTGATAATTGTTTCGGTTAATTCTAAAAAAAATTTATTGTTTAGAAACTGAAGTTGAATTAAAATGTGTTATACAAAATGTTTTGCAGACTGTTAATTAAGCTATATTATTGTGGAAGTCTAATGAATTATTTTTATAAGAAATGCTACTAAAACAGTATGTACAGAAAATATTTAAAACAAATTTTCGCTTAAGTGTAACTCTTTTTGATAAGAAAAATGTAGTGAGATGTTTTTAACTCTATTTTTAATTGAAGAAAATGAACAAATAACTAGAATTATACTTTAGCAATCATTTTACTAGCATTATGGTAAATTACTTTTAATTATTTTTATTTCCTGTTTATTTTCAAAGGTTAATAAAAATATTTGCTTTTGCATTCTATCAACAACTGTACGTTATCAGTGTTTAAAAATCACACTAATAAATCCATGAGACATATTTCCAAAAGAATAAATAAGGAAATATTTTAAGCATTGAATTCCACCCCTTAATTATCTCAGCGTGATTTGTTAAATTATTACTACAAAAATAGAGATTGTAACAAATTATTATTGAAATATGATCGTTTATAAACTTGTATATTTTGCTCTCAAACTTTTATTTCTGTTTAGCTAGTTTTTATCTAGTTATTAAAACTTATGAAGATATATTCAATCTGACAATGTTGATGCTAGGTAGTGGTGACTGAATCGTGTGTAAAATGAATCGCTACGGTATTGATATATGTTGAAATAATTTTCTTGGCACTTTTACCATGTTGCTCTACCTCGTGATGAGATATAACAGGGTCTCACAGAAAGTATTATTAAACGAGTTTCATTTGGTTAAAATTATGTCATTTTTTCAAAGATTCGCAGCGTGAACTAGGTTCTTCAAAGTTGTACAAAATGTGTAACACAGAATACAAATGAGAGTCCTCACAAAATTATGTGGGTGTTTGTTAACATCACACTCTGAAGCAATGGAAGGGCTATTTCACGGTGGACCGCGGTCAAGTGACGTAGACGATACCTATGCTGACACCCCCCCCCCTCTCTTCTCTTTCTCATCATGCCAGCTTAAGGAATTTAAAACATGGCAGATTTAGAGTGCATCAATCACTATATATAAGGGTCTTCAGTGTCACCAAGACTTGAGCCGTCAACTCAAAAATTCCGACCACTAGTTCGTGACCATGCCCACTACGTTACCTCGGCCACAGCATTATTTGGAACCAATGCTCAACATAAACAATACCATGTCCAGTTACTTTCGCAATATGTAAATTCAATGTTCGAACAAAAAAGAACTCCCAAATAGAAAATGGAATGGAAAAAAAGCAATAAAAAATACTGTTTTTTTTTTTATTGCTTTGGCATTTTTTAAAGAAATAGTAAAAGACTGGACATTGACAATATAGGAACCGTTCGGAAGAAAACTGTTTTAACTACAAAGCAGTGAAAAGTTAATCTAATTTAAAAAGAAGTCATTACAGATTGGTTGTTGCTTTTTAATAATGTTTTCATAAAATAACTGAAAAGGAATAGTAATATGTATAATAGAACATTTAAAATTTAAATGTAAGCTAAGTTACGTGTGTGTTACGAGCCTCAAGATAACGGGTTTCTGGAGTAGTGCATTACCGAATTTTTAAATCAACCTTTTACAGATTTGGTGTTATTTATTTGGCTTCGTTGATATTTAGAATGATATTAATGTGTTAGTATTAAAGATGAACAGACCGTTCTATATGGGAACAAGATCTGTTATTATTTGTTTAATGTTCATTAGTTCTTAAATATTTCAAAAATAGAGGGAATATAAAATACTTCAATGAAGCAAATATAGTCCACATATATTTTCCCTTCAGATAAATTCTATTAAAAACTATTGATAAAAAATATAAGAGAGAATTTAACTTTTCAAATTAAATTACTTATTTTTCAAAAAACACACTTTTGATGGAACTTTTTTATTTAATTTATTATTATGTTTTAATATGAAGCAAATGCCTAAGCTAAAAATTAAGAGTCAGTTCAAATCTTCTTTGTACGAGAAAATTTCACATTAATTATATTTTTTTCAGTTGTAAAACAAGGATCTACAAATTTCTTTGAAGATTAAATAATTAAAGTAAATTGTATTAAAATCTAAATTAACGACATTTAGGAAGACGCTTTTAATAATTAATCTTAACAATGCGCTTAAACTAAAAGTTTAAATTTATTTGAAATGCTAATTAAAATCTCTTAAATTATTTAATAATTCATAGTAGGATGAAAAAAATTCTGTCTCTGCTAAGAATTATAATTTAAGTTGAAATTCACACAAGGAAAGGTTTTTATTATTTGTCATTCTAAACTTATAGTAATTCTGATTCAAAAACTTACATTGCAAATGTTTCGTTGGATTTATAATCCAAATAGTGATAGTTATTTCTGAGTAATAATTGTAGTTTTACAGTATAAATCATTTTAATGTCTAAAAAGAAGTAAATTACTAAATTTAATTTTTAACGATCCTTCCATTTGATTGATAGGGATAATTGATAGAAATAATTTTAATTTAGATAATTTTTTAACGTTTGAAAGCAAATATTTTGGGTATAAAACATTAAACTAACCAATTAATCTTATTTTTTTTTATCTCAGACTGTTTACTGCATCGATACAAAATTAATTTTACACTCAACATCAATCAAATAAACGGATTTATTAAACTTAATGTTTATGATACTTTGACAGAAATTCAATTAAATTAATCTTGTAGGCAATTGATGAATGGTGTTTTTCGTTTTCTCATAAGTATCTGTCACAAATAAAAAAATAACCTCAGAAACTTACAAAATGTTTTTGAAATGATTGATCCTCAGTACAATTGGTGATAGAAACGGGGTTATTTGGCCTATTAATTACAGTAAAATAAGTTTAGTACGAAAACGCTTAAGACGAAATATCAGTAAACACGAAATAACAAAACGGTCCCGACAACTACTGTAAATTTTCATGCACTTTTTCCCTTAACACGAAATGGAAATCTTTTAAAATGAAAAGATTTCCCATCTGGGAAAGAACAAAATACGGAAAACACCAGCAACGCAAGATTATCATCTGAAGAATTCGCTGTAGTAGATGATTGTAATGTAATTAAATCCCCAATTATGGCAGACAGGCATTTGAAGCTTCTTCAAAGCTCCAATAATATAATTTATACAGATTCCATGACAAAAATGAAATGAATAATGCAGCTCCTTTTGCCACGGCATCCAAAATGAGGAGCATCATGAAAAGTATGCGCAGTTGCTCGTATTTATCAGCGCACTCCAATGATGAAATGAATTACAAAGTGGACAACATCGAGCGATTTTTTGACAATTTGAAGCTAAGGAAGACAATGCAGACAAAAATATCAGATTATTTTCTAAAAATTCAATAAGTGTCTTGTTTTTCAAAAAACTTGAAAATTTTGTGTTAAATTTCATAAAGCTCTTGTGTGTGTGAAGGATTGTGTTTCATTGATTCTTTTTAAATACATGAATACTATTTTGAGAAAATGTACTAAAAAGAATTTTTTTTGAACATTCATTTTTTTTTATATATATATTTTTTGTAATATCCTTTAACACGAGAAGTATTTATGTTCCTTCAGTTTCGTGTCAAGCGATTTTCACTGTATAACCATTTCTCTCCGAAAAATACAGTACAAAAATGAATTCAATTATTATGAAAAGAAATACACGGTGTCTACTCCAAATGAAAGTATGAAAGTACATTAAACTGAATAATTTTTACTGTGCATTAGTTCAGGCATTTAATTTTTATTGTAATATTTTTTTGATTCTGCAATTCTATATTTGCGATAATTTTTAATATGAAGTTAAATGCCCAAGCCATATCAAACGGATACATAAACGTTCCATAAAAACAATAAATATATTGCTGAATTTGGAAATACAAGAGTCAATAATGTAAAAAAAATGGAATAAAATTCAATAATAATGCATACAGTAGAAATTACAGTTCTTATAATTGCATTTCTATTATTTCACATATCCTCATATGCACGAATTTTAATATGGACACATAGATTCATACATGTAGAAAAGCCACCTCTCAATAAATGGCAAGTGGCACTTTTAATTTCCTTTAAAATTTTTCGTAAAAATAAGAACGAAACTTACATCAAATGTATTGAATTTATTGTGGGTGGAATAATTTCGTTTTTTCAAACTACAGTTTTATTAACAAGGAAAATATCCAATTGGCTGTCAATAATTCTAATTGAAGACTATTGGTATAAATAAAAATAATAATACATTTAATTTTAAATAAAATGATTTGAGATACCATTTTACCTGAAAGCTATTTTTGAAGTTTTAAGTGAGCAAAACTTGTATCGCAATAAAGGGATTACTGAAATACTTATAACGTTATTTCAATGGAAGCTTTGGCGTTGTTTGAACGTCTGGAGATTGGAAGGCCATCTCAGGTGACGTCCTTGTGACTTGATCGTGGCTCAGAATTTCAAGGTCCGTCACAAATAGTGCACGTGTTAACTTCAGAATGCAATGTTAACAAAATTAAATAAATTCAGTGTAAGATGAGTAGGGGTTTCCCCTTCACGTTTTCTTAATTAACTTTTTAGGGCTACTTCATGAAGTTGTTTAATGTAAGAACCTCACCTTGTGAAGGAACCGTAATATATGCAAATTAACATTACTATTTAAATACAACTGCATTAAATAACTGATAGAATGTATGGAGGGACAACTGAGAAATACAGCGAAGTGTCAGTGAATGTTTGCAAAATGACTAGTGAAGGTTCTGAAATGTATAACAGTCTAACAGTGAGATTGACTTAGGAAAAGGTCTAGGGAAACCCTTCTGGTAGATAATATTACATTCTTTAAATGCAGCTGCTTAGATGCTTCATAAATAAGTAATAAGTAAGTATTTTTATTAGTGTTTACATAAATAAGTAATGATCTTTATATATTATGGAAGAAAACCGTTATTATGCTTAAGAAAACCGTTCAACGATTATCAATATTTTTTGATATTTTGATCAAGAAGAATATAACATATATTGCACTTTATCATATGTATTTATTTAGGATCTAACCTTCAATTTTTTATCTATATTAAACGTGGGGAAAATCTGTCAGCTATACATTTGTTTTTATTTTTGTAATATTTTGATTAGAAATTTATGCTGCATTTTTTATCTGTTAACTCAACATGTTTGGTGGAAGAATTTCTTTAAGTCCTAAAGATGGAGATAAGTCTTAACAGTGTTAGTTTCGAATAAACTCCTTTATTTAGAGTATATTATCTTATATATAAGATAATATATATATGATATAATAATTTATATCACAAAGGACAACGCACTTTCTAAATAAATTTCTACTTTCTACATTTTTAAGAACAAATTAGTGATTCAAATTTCAGTAATTTGAATAAGCAACAAATCATCGTCAATACAGCATAAAACCAGTACACTTATGACTTCTAAAGTGACTTTTTTCGAAAAAAATAGAAATGTTTTTTTTATACCTTAAAGGTGAAAACAATCACAATTGTAGGACAAAATTCATAACATTCATCGCATTTTATTTGTGAAGATATGATTCCTAAGCCTGTTAAATTTTTTAAGTAAAACTTAGCTTTACGATATAAAAATATAAAAATAAACTTTTGGAAGAATAAAAATGTACCCAATACACCGTTAATATTGGTATGCATGAATAAATAAACACTTTTCCTACCAATAAATAACCAATTTCAATTGAATTCCTGTATCACTCCCTCTGTAGGCATAAAAACATCAAAATTCCATGGTCGCAGAAACGAAAGGAATGTAAGCGATCCATTTCTTGTGAATAGCTCTCCAAAGAAGAGTAATAATCGTCTTTATGCTCATCGTCATCATCATCACCGTCACAAAGCATTGTGGATCAGCACTGGAGTACAAAGAAGTAGTCAATTTATTGTTATGACTCCTCTGGTCACCATTGAAAAGTACTACTGAGTCAAGCAATAAACTTTTTCTGTAGATATATTAAATATGGCAGTGAATGACATCGGTTCCTATTTTGTTTTTAATTTAGAATAACTTAACCTCAAGTAATAATAGTAAAAACCCACTTAAAGAAGAATTCAAGTCTAACTCTTCTGCTTCGAGTTTGAAGTTTTCTTTACTCTTAAATTTTGAATTACTCTTTATGAATTTATGTTGGAATTTATTTCTAAGACAATATCAATCCCGAATGATATGGAAAGAAAAAGAAGGAAAAGAAAAAGAATTCTTCTTCAAAAATCTACTGAGTATTTTTTTGTTCAAATTGCATATCTCTTAATGGTATATATATATATATTATATATATATATATATATATATATATATTATATATATTATATTTAAATTTTTTTAATTCTTTTGTAATAAACATCAGACAAATATAAATGGACTGTTAACAATTTTATGATTTTTGAGTGTGTATTTTTAAAAGTAGGATGCATATGGAAATTGGAAACTAATAAGTTTTTTTAACTTGCTCAGTTGTTCAGTAATGGTTAAAGTATTGAGATATGTAATTGTGCTGAACTTGACAATCAAATATATTTATAAAATTTTAGTTGATTGATTTGATTTGATTTTAACTCACGTTCACTGTAAAGCAACACAATGGTTATTGGCGACAGATCTTGTAATTTAGAATCACGGTCAAGTGATGGAGATGACATCAGAACTAGAATTCTTTCTCCAAACACTAACCCTTGCTAACTTACTTACTTACTTACTTTGAAGAAACGAGCTCAACCAAAGGGTTTCGAGAACCCTACGCAAACACAGTTATTTTATGCACTAAACAAATACATATTAAAATTGTCTTGAAGGAGGGACGCTCCCAAAATTCTTGAGAATAGAGGAAATAATATAAATACAGTAAAAGTACTCAGAAAAGTGGCCCTCACGGGTGTCGGAATTTGATAGATAATAAAAATGATAGAAATACTTAAGACACACACAGAGGGGCTGTCTCACTATGAGACAGGAAAGGCCTTGGAAAAAGAAATGATACAAAGGGATACCACTTCTAAGAGGGAATACAAAAACAGGGAGGAGAGGAATGCAAGATAAAAGACCACCCTAGGCCAATGGAGGACTTTGAGCCATGACTTATTTAACCCTTATATATGGCATGTCCTTAGTGTCAATAAGTTTAAAGTCACGGCTCAACAATGCAGCTAAGAGTTTGCAACCCTGTTTTACTCAACTACCACAACCACTTTTATAGTTGAAACATCATTCATAAGGGATAACATTCAATACTTCAAAATTTTATCACTTTTACATGAGTCAATTTATCTGGAAATCTATTTGTCGTAGTTGAATTTTAATTCTTTAACCCATATTGTAAAATGGGAAATTTTGCTTGAAGCTTTCTTAATTAAAATATTTTGTTAGCTTATCTTCAATTATACAATCAAAACTATGATTTTATTTATCCCATAAAAATTAATATACAAAAATAAAAACGAAGATACATGTATATCAAAGAACAGAGGTTCATAGCTTTTGAAATTCATTAGCATTCTCATCACTAAAACTTGTTTTATTAAATATTTTTTTAAAAAAAAACTGGAATTTAAAGAATATAAGTCCTAGTAAATATTCAAAAATAAATATATGATAATGAACTGTTAAGACGATAATTTATCGGCTAAATCACTTTAAAAAATAACAAAACCAGCATTTATATTGGACGTATTCTCAAAATAATACAAATTACACATTACAGTTCTATGTTTCTGATAATTTTAATGCAAAATTTGTAGATTGTGGTAGTTTTTCTTGCAATTATTGTTCCAAAGTTCAAATAAATTTTAAAAAAAATAAACACGAATTTGTAAGCCATATAAACCTGTCAATTACCAAACATGATTTCCTGCAAATGAATATATTTCCTTACTGTAGTGCTATATATTTTTCAGCTTTTTCCTATGTTACTGAATTGTTCTAAAAACAACAAATATTAAGCAAAATACTTTCTACCCAGAAATTAAAAAGGAAGAAAATGCTTCTCAAACCCTTTATATAATTCCTTCTACCAAGTCTCAAAACGTCATGAGCAGAGACCACAGCGTTTTATGACAGACGAACAACCCTCCCCGCAAAGACTGCAGTCTGTACCCATAAAATATGTGTGGAATGTAATTAATCATTTCTGAAAGGGGCCATTATGCAGGGGTGGACACAACATGCAAATTGCAAAGGCACACATCTGATGTTTCGCTTGGAAGGGTTTTACACAGAGCTTTGTCGACTACAACGAAGAAACTGCTGAAGAGAAAGTATGCACTTTCATGTAGTAAGGTTCGCAAAGAATGTGCGTTAAGCATCACTGCAAACACCGTTTCAACATAGTTTCAATTAATACGGCCAAGGAATTTAAATTATAGTAATGAGTCTTTTCAACTGCTAATTTAAGTATTTAGTTACATCAATTACAATATTTGTTATCAAGAGAATTTATACAGGGCATATCTCGTTTCTACTTTTGCTCTAATATTAATGAAATTTTTTGCATAATATCGAGATAGAAATCATATATAGCCTTATAAATATAGTTCAATTTACAGAATTATGTTTTTTTCATAGTTTTATTTTCTTTGAATATTAATTACATATTCCGAAATTAGGTAATTTATTTTAATTTTTTTCCCCATATAACCTAAAATGCTTTTGCTTGGCTTGTTAGATTTTCTTTTAGCTTTAATTGTTAATTTTTATTTGTAATTGGTTGTAAGTAGGATTTAATTGTGTTTTCCAATTCTAATTCTTTTAGTAAAAGTTATTCAAATTCTTTTTGTCTCTTTTTGTGATAATACAAGTTGCTGCAATGAGCTGTATTTCTCTCCAGTACCTAACAGCGTTCTTGGTAGCTACCCAAAAAGATTGAAATTTCAAGTGAATTTATTTCTAAAGAAGACCTTTCGCTCGCGTCATTAGAAAAAATAGAAGACCTTCGCTCGCGTCATTAGAAAAAATAGATTTTAAATTTTCTTCAGTTTAGAATAAGTTTTTATTTCTCAGTTTATTTAATACAAATTTGAGTCGTCTAACTTGTTTCTATTATGTTATTTTGATATTGTTTTCCTTTATGAAGATATTGATTCCTACCTTTTTACTCTAAATGCTGAAATTCTTACTATTTTACATAATTCAACTTGTGTGAATTGATCCTTATTTGAACTCCGAAACTTTACA
>BMAO01036401.1:0-23565 GCA_019973975.1 Trichonephila clavata | reverse complement strand
AGGTATCATAGAGTACCATATTAAAAAAATGTTACGAGAAGGGCACCATCATACAAATTCAATCTGGTATGCATCTCCTGTAGTATTGTGTCGTAAGAAGAAACGGATTACCCTCGGACAATCTGGAGGCGGTATAGATTTGCGGTGGATTATCGCAAACTTAATGCGGTAACTAGGTACCCTAGATATCCTTTGCCACTTATTGAGGATTCAATTACCAATATTCCTCACACGAAAATAATGAGTACTTTGGATCTACGCACCGGCTATTTTCAATTGGCAGTAAACCCCAGGGATGTAGCCAAAACTGCTTTTGTGACGAAAAATGGCACTTATGCGTTTAAGCGCATGCCATTCGGCCTATCGGGGGCCGCGCCAAATTTTCAGAAGAGCGTAGACATCACATTGCAACCGGTGTTAGGGCAGTCGGCGAAAGTGTACATGGACGACGTAATAATCGCGTCTCCATCATTTGCACATCACTTGGAGCATTTAAAGGAAGTATCTAGGTTATTGCAGGAAGCGGGGTTGACGTTGAACAAAGATAGCTGTGAGAAAATAAAATACTTAGGCCTAGTAATTAGTAAAGACGGGATAGCCACGGATGAGTCTAGAGTTAAGGCAATACTCGAAATGAAAGAAACAAAGAATACGTGGGAAGTATCAAAATTTCTCGGAATTGCCCAATGGTATCAAAAATTTGTTAAGGGGTACGCAGAACTCTGCGAGCCACTGTATGAATTAAAAATGAATGGTAGGAAATTTAATTGGTCCGAAGAGGTGCAAGTAGCTTTAGAATCGATCAAACGTGCAATTACGGAAGCACATGTATTAAAATTACCGTATTTCCAAGTACAATTTGAGCTTTTTACAGACACGAGTTCTAATTGGATTGGAGCGGTACTTACGCAAAGTCAGAGACCCATAGCATATGCGTCCCGTACACTTAATGGGGCGGGGAGCGCAATTATACAGTAACCGAGCGCGAATGTTTAACGGTGATTTGGGCTTTAAACAAGTTTCGCACCTACTTTGGTTCGTTTCGTAAAAGTAATAACGGATCATGCAGCATTAACAAAACTCACTAATGGTAAAAATTTATCAAGCCGCATGATTAGATGGACACTCAAACTAGTTTAATGTTGAGTGGGAACATAGGACAGGTGCTCAAAATGTTCTGGCAGATGTGTTGTCGCGGAACCCGGTAAAAAGTTTTGACGATAGCAATATAACTTGTGCAGTTATTAGGGATTTAGTACTTTTGTCAAGGGAACAATTGATTGCGGAACAAAGTCAATGCGAGGTGCGATAATGCACGAATTTCATGATAAGCCAATGGCTGGACACCTTGGGATTAGGAAAACATATTACGCGTGAAGGATGCTTGTTATTTTCCTTATATGCGAAGGGCGATACATGATTATGTTTTGACATGTGATACGTGCCAGAAATTTAACTATAAGAACGCGTTACCTGCCGGTCATTTAATACCAATTGTAACTAATTATCCAAATGAAATAAATTCATTAGATTTGTTAGGCCCCGACCCAGCATCGAAACCTGAAAAATATAGGTATATTTTAGTGATAACGGATCATTTTACGAAGTGGTTAGAAATAATACCCCTCAGAAAGGCGTCCGAAAAATAATCGCCAATACCCTATTCGAAAATTATATTTCGCGATATGGAGCTCCAATAAAACTAATTAGCGACAATGGTCCCCAATTTATATCCGAAGTTTTTGAACATTTAATTCAGAGATTAGATATAAAGCATGTCAAAACGGTTGTGTACCTACCTCAATCAAATAGACCGGAACGAGTTAATCGCTATTTATTACAAATGATTGCTTCTTTTGTAAATTATAATCACGAAACCTGGGACAAGTTTCTAAGTGAATTTGAGTATGCATTAAGAACGGCAGTTCACGAAACCACTGGAAAGACACCAGCAGAATTATTTTTGGGCAGAAACTTATTACCCTGTTTCAAAAACTTGTGATGGTAACGGATAGAACAGAATTTGTGGTTGGGAATATTGAAAAGGTGTTTGAGGAAGCTAGGCAGAATACGAAGAAAAAGCAGGAAAAGTGGGAGAAGTATTACAATAAAAGGAGTCGCGAAATTAACATTAATGTTGATGATTTAGAGTTGGTCGCAACTCATCCTATAAGTTCTGCCAGTAAAAAGGTGGTAGCAAAATTCTGTCCAAAGTTTGAAGGTCCATATAGAGTCGTGAGCGTTAAAAACAACAATGTTGTAATTTAGAAGGCAGGTAGAAGAACTACAGTCAATATAGACCAAGTGCGAATTTACCATCAGAGAAAAAGTGATGAAGATGTAGTGGGGGTAGATTGTTCAGTTAGTAGAGGATCCGAGTATCAGTCGAGTAGTTTTGAGGACAGCCGATATAGGTTAGATACATCACAGGGCTCTAGGAGTAATGAGTCGGATGGAAGACAGATACAGGAGAGGAAAGAGAATACTAGTGTAGGGAATAAAAGTAATCAGAGAGAGACAAAGAGGAACGAACACGAGCTGACCAAAAGGCGGAGTAAGAGGGCGATCACAGAATCAATGTCTGAAGTGATACAACAGAAGAAAAGGAAGAATCAACACACAAGATGGTGGAAAAGAACAAAACTGGAGTCATTGCCAGAGGGGCCGAGGAGTAAAATAAAACCCATTTACAGAGATGTCAACAAGCGGAGGCCCCCGTCCTCCATCGCGCCGACTGAACCGATATGGAAAAGGCAAAAAATAGAAGATCGCCACGGTAGACAAGTTCCAGAAAGAGTTCGTCAACAGCCAGATGAAGACAGGCTACTTCCACCAAGACGGAGGCAACAGAAAAGATCCACCTTAATCAATTCCAGAGACGGCAGATAAGTTCATGGAAAGCCAGGTCAAGATCGCCTGTAGAATCCTTGCCAGACCAGGAAGGATCAACCCGATCTAGAAGAGATCAAGAAGGACAAGACCACCAATATAATCTGAGGAGTCGACGACAGTACATACAGGTCGCCAGGAACCAGAGGAGAGTCTACGAAGCAGAAGGTCCACATCGTTGGAGGTGCAGATTGGAAACATCAGAGAACGAAGTGGAACAAGATATTAGCCAGGATGTATTGTTTCATTTATAGTTTTACTGGCAGGCAGTCAGATGAATTTTTGCAAGGAGCAAGTCTTGTGCAAGTCTAAGTGCAAAAGTCACACTACGTTGAGTGAAAATTGAACTTTTGTATACCTAAATATATTCTAAATTGTGGAAAGCATATGTATGTTTACATTTGTTTCCTACGTGAAAAGGCTTGGCTAAGGGTGCGAGAATTCATTGTATTGTTTGTTTATATTGAATGTTTTGAAAATTGAATATAATTGTTTATATATAGGCATATTGACGTGTATATTAGTATATATCCGGATTTTGGACTCGTGGCGTAGAGAGGAAATTAATCATAACACTAACAGCGCTACGCGATTGGAATGGGAGTTTTTCTGAAACCAGATGAAATTTGTAAAGTAATTGACGGTATAAATATGTGTGAAATCAAAGTTGTTGTGTATGTATAAAGTGTTAAAAAAATTTTTTTGTACGTCCACTGATCCAGTTCTCATTTCATGGTGGCTGACCCTGATGTTTTGAAGATTTTGTGTTGAAGATAAGATATGTTAACCCAAGATATGTTTAAAATATTTAAGTTTACTGGTTGTGTACGGCCGGGCCTTTCCCTCCAGTGGGAGGTTTTTCCTTGGTCGTCGCCCAAATGGGGTACACCTTATATAATTAATGTAAAAGTGGTAAAAATGGGAGTGATTAAAATTTGAGCTAGTATTTTTGAGTGTTTTTTAGCGTATTGTTATACAAAAGTTAATGCTACACTAAGGTTTAAGATGTCTAGGTAGTTTAAGACTTAAATTTTTCAATGTAATTTTATATCGGGCCATTAAGACCCTTTTATAAATCCCGTTTTTTCTTGGAGGGGGCTGTGACGGGGCTATTCGCGAGATTTCAATACTAATCTCTTGGGAATTTTTGGGGCAGCATTTATACTATTCACAGACTTTTCAGGAAAAAAATGAGATAGTTATATGTTAATTAGTTCGACTATATAAAGTCTATATAGATTTGTAAATGTAGAAGAAGGAGTTGCCAAGCTGTAACGTAAGTATCGTCGGTGAATTACTTCACGAACTTAGCGCGCGTTTGATAGATATAAATTATAAGAGTAAATCGTTAGATTGACCATTGAAGAAAATAGATTCAGTACCGACCTGAGGTTAGCAAGTGTTCGTCTACTTGTCCATTCTGGTAGACGGGTATATTAGAATTGAATATTAGAATTGAATATTAGAATTAAGTATTAGGATTAATCGACGTATTAGGGAATCACTCCTAGGTTTCTACTTATAATTAAGCTTGTGATTGTTTAAGTGTTTGTCAGGCCTGAACAAATATAATTGTTATTATTGCTTTTGTTGGTGATGATATGTTTCCTCCCACACTTAGAGACGCGCCGGGCGGATTGAGCGGGGTAAAAAATAGGACCCCTCTACCACAATGGCACTTAACGTGTTCGTGCAATGGACATATCTCCCTTAACCCCGACATGGGAGTCGGATCCAATTTTAGGCTCTTGTCTGCTATTTGTTTTTCTGAGTTGAAAACATAGAGGAATTTTTAGAATGCATTGACAGTAATGTTAAATTTTACGAGATACATAGAAATTTGGCATGTTCTTATCTCAAAGGGCGTCTCCGAGGACGTGCATTAGACTGGTTCGAGTTGTTTGGGTCATGTTAGTGAAGGGGAATGCTACGTATTTTGTGCAAATAAAAGAAGCTTTGACGGAAAATTTTCCAGTGGTTAGGAATAAGACTGAATTGAAAGTCAGGTTCTATTCGTCATATCAGGGTCACGGTCCGGCTCCATCAGATTTAATATATGACTTACTCAAAATACACAAAAGGTTGGTACTAAATATGTCGGAAAACAATATAATCGAGCACATTATTGCCCGTTTGGAACCACAATAGTTGGAATACATAGAGATTAGAAATCCAACTTCTCAATTGTAGTTACTTCAGATGATAACGAAGTACGAGGACAGATATTTGAGGAGAGACAATCGGGGTTAAAGTAATAATAATAGCGAAAGACGAGTTTGGGATATGAGTAGGAGATCTACTGAAGGTCGTACAAGGTAGAAATTGGAGAGATACTGGGGTAGTCGAACGTCAAGATGATTGAAGACAGGGTTATAGAACTTCCTATGAGACTAGACCCCAGAGGAACCATGATAATCAAGGTTTCAAGAACAGGAACCGTATTGATAGGAATGATCGCGGATTCGAGAATCGCGGTAGAAGAGATCAATATAGAGAGAAATAGGGGTCCGAGCGATAATTTTGACCGGGGTTCGAATAATCGATGGAATAGGGGTAGTCATAAAAATTTAAACTTTTTAAGCGTTCAAAATCAAGATCGATCGCATGTTGATGAGAAACCTCCTATAAGGGTTTCTGCTTTAAGGATGTTCCCTGTAGAACTCCCGTATGTGCCAGTTTTAGTGAACGACATCTTCACTAAGGCATTATGGGATACTGGAGCCGAAAAGTCGTTTATCTCTGAAGAAACGTATACGGCATATTTTTCTTATAATCCAATAAAAAAATCAAATGCAAAAGTTATAACGGCTCAGGGCGCCTGTTGCAATAATGTAGGAACAATAGGATTCGAAATTAGAATCAGAGAATTCAAGAAAAAATTAGATTTTCATATATTAGCGGTTCCAGAATATCCCTGCATTTTAGGTATCGATTTTATACGAATCTCGAAGTTTACCATGAATTTCGAAGGAAAGGTCATATGCGATTCCGGATTCGCAAATCGAAGAAATAAAAATCGATGATGGGAAAGTAGAAATTGATCTTTCAAATACAAAACAAGAAGAAAGTCAAAAGAGAGAATTAAAATCGTTATTTAATAGTTTTAAAGGGCTGTTCTCGGAAAAATCGGGACTTACTTATGTATTATATCATGAAATCGATACGGGTGATTAGCGCTCCGGTAGTATCCAGACCGTATAAGTATGACAGGGTTAAACAAGGTATCATAGAGTACCATATTAAAAAAATGTTACGAGAAGGCACCATCATACAAATTCAATCTGGTTATGCATCTCCTGTAGTATTGTGTCGTAAGAAGAACGGATTGCCCTCGGACAATCTGGAGGCGTATAGATGTGCGGTGGATTATCGCAAACTTAATGCGGCAACTAGGTACCCTAGATATCCTTTGCCACTTATTGAGGATTCAATTACCAATATTCCTCACACGAAAATAATGAGTACTTTGGATCTACGCACCGGCTATTTTCAATTGGCAGTAAACTCCAGGGATGTAGCCAAAACTGCTTTTGTGACGAAAAACGATCTTATGCGTTTAAGCGCATGCCATTCGGCCTATCGGGGGCAGCGCCAAATTTTCAGAAGGTCGTAGACATCACATTGCAACTGGTGTTAGGGAAGTCGGCGAAAGTGTACATGGGCGACGTAATAATCGCGTGTCCATCATTGTCACATCACTTGGAGCATTTAAAGGAAGTATCTAGGTTATTGCAGGAAGCGGGGTTGACGTTGAACAAAGGTAAGTGTAAGTTTGGGTGTGAGAAAATAAAATACTTAAGCCTAGTAACTGGTAAAGACGGGATAGCCACGGATGAGTCTAAAGTTAAGGCAATGCTCGAAATGAAAGAAACAAAGAATACGTGGGCAATACGTTAAAGGAAGTATCTAGGTTATTGCAGGAAGCGGGGTTGACGTTGAACAAAGATAAGTGTAAATTTGGGTGTGAGAAAATAAAATACTTAAGCCTAGTAATTATTAAAGACGGGATATCCACGGATGAGTCTAGAGTTAAGGCAATACTCGAAATGAAAGAAACAAAGAATACGTGTGAAGTATCAAAATTTCTCGGAATTGCCCAATGGTATCAAAAATTTGTTAAGGGGTACGCTGAACTCTGCAAGCCACTGTATGAATTAAAAAAGAAGGGTAGGAAATTTAATTGGTCCGAAGAGGTGCAAGTAGCTTTAGAATCGATCAAACGTGCAATTACGGAAGCACATGTATTAAAATTACCGTATTTCCAAGTACAATTTGAGCTTTTTACAGACACGAGTTCTAATTGGATTGGAGCGGTACTTACGCAAAGTCAGAGACCCATAGCATATGCGTCCCGTACACTTAATGGGGCGGAGCGCAATTATACAGTAACCGAGCGCGAATGTTTAACGGTGATTTGGGCTTTAAACAAGTTTCGCACCTACTTTGGTTCGTTTCCAGTAAAAGTAATAACGGATCATGCAGCATTAACAAAACTCACTAATAGTAAAAATTTATCAAGCCGCATGATTAGATGGACACTCAAACTAGCAGAATTTAATGTTGAGTGGGAACATAGGACAGGTGCTCAAAATGTTCTGGCAGATGTGTTGTCGCGGAACCCGGTAAAAAGTTTTGACGATAGCAATATAACTTGTGCAGTTATTAGGGATTTGGTACTTTAGTCAAGGGAACAATTGATTGCGGAACAAAGGCAGGACCCCGAGCTAGGTCACATTTATCGTTATTTACAAAACCCCGATGACAGTACGGTAAATGCGGGAGTCTGCGGAAACTGGTCTCAGGATTTCAAAATAATCAATGGCTTGTTATTTTATGCGAAGTACGCATCCTCTCTCGGAGATATGAGAGTATATATTCCAAAGTCAATGCGAGGTGCGATAATGCACGAATTTCATGATAAGCCAATGGCTGAACACCTTGGGATTAGGAAAACATATTTACGCGTGAAGGATGCTTGTTATTTTCCTTATATGCGAAGGGCGATACATGATTATGTTTTGACATGTGATACGTGCCAGAAATTTAACTATAAGAACGCGTTACCTGCCGGTCGTTTAATAACAATTGTAACTAATTATCCAAATGAAATAGTTTCATTAGATTTGTTAGGCCCCTACCCAGCATCGAAACCTGAAAGATATAGGTATATTTTAGTGATAACGGATCATTTTACGAAGTGGTTAGAAATAATACCCCTCAGAAAGGCGTCCGAAAAATAATCGCCAATACCCTATTTGAAAATTATATTTCGCGATATGGAGCTCCAATAAAACTAATTAGCGACAATGGTCCCCAATTTATATCCGAAGTTTTTGAACATTTAAGTCAGAGATTAGATATAAAGCATGTCAAAACGGTTGTGTACCTACCTCAATCAAATAGACCGGAACGAGTTAATCGCTATTTATTACAAATGATTGCTTCTTTTGTAAATTATAATCACGAAACCTGGGACAAGTTTCTAAGTGAATTTGAGTATGCATTAAGAACGGCAGTTCACGAAACCACTGGAAAGACACCAGCAGAATTATTTTTGGGCAGAAACTTATTACCCTGTTTCAAAAACTTGTGATGGTAACGGATGGAACAGAATTTGTGGTTGGGAATATTGAAAAGGTGTTTGAGGAAGCTAGGCAGAATACGAAGAAAAAGCAGGAAAAGTGGGAGAAGTATTACAATAAAAGGAGTCGCGAAATTAACATTAATGTTGATGATTTAGAGTTGGTCGCAACTCATCCTATAAGTTCTGCCAGTAAAAAGGTGGTAGCAAAATTCTGTCCAAAGTTTGAAGGTCCATATAGAGTCGTGAGCGTTAAAAACAATAATGTTGTAATTTGGAAGGCAGGTAGAAGAACTACAGTCAATATAGACCAAGTGCGAATTTACCATCAGAGAAAAAGTGATGAAGATGTAGTGGGGGTAGATTGTTCAGTTAGTAGAGGATCCGAGTATCAGTCGAGTAGTTTTGAGGACAGCCGATATAGGTTAGATAGATCACAGGGCTCTAGGAGTAATGAGTCGGATGGAAGACAGATACAGGAGAGTAATCAGAGAGAGACAAAGAGGAACGAACACGAGCTGACCAAAAGGCGGAGTAAGAGGGCGATCACAGAATCAATGTCTGAAGTGATACAACAGAAGAAAAGGAAGAATCAACACACAAGATGGTGGAAAAGAACAAAACTGGAGTCATTGCCAGAGGGGCCGAGGAGTAAAATAAAACCCATTTACAGAGATGTCAACAAGCGGAGGCCCCCGTCCTCCATCGCGCCGACTGAACCGATATGGAAAAGGCAAAAAATAGAAGATCGCCACGGTAGACAAGTTCCAGAAAGAGTTCGTCAACAGCCAGATGAAGACAGGCTACTTCCACCAAGACGGAGGCAACAGAAAAGGTCCACCTTAATCAATTCCAGAGACGGCAGATAAGTTCATGGGAAAGCCAGGTCAAGATCGCCAGTAGAATCCTTGCAAGACCAGGAAGGATCAACCCGATCTAGAAGAGATCAAGAAGGACAAGACCACCAATATAATCTGAGGAGTCGACGACAGTACAGACCAGGTCGCCAGGAACCAGAGGAGAGTCTACGAAGCAGAAGGTCCACATCGTTGGAGGTGCAGATTGGAAACATCAGAGAACGAAGGGGAACAAGATATTAGCCAGGATGTATTGTTTCATTTATATTTTTACTGACAGGCGCAGTCAGGTGAATTTTTACAAGGAGCAAGTCTTGTTTTGTTAATAATGACTAAGTGCAAAAGTCACACTACGTTGAGTGAAAATTGAACACTTTTGTATACCTAAATATATTCTAAATTGTGGAAAGCATATGTATGTTTACATTAGTTTCCTACTTGAAAAGTCTTGGCTAAGGGTGCGAGAATTCATTGTATTGTTTGTTTATATTGAATGTTTTGAAAATTGAATATAATTGTTTATATATAGGCATATTGAAGTTTATATTAGTATATATCCGGATTTTTGACTCGTGGCGTAGAGAGGAAATTAATCATAACACTAACAGCGCTACGCGATTGGAATGGGAGTTTTTCTGAAACCAGATGAAATTTGTAAAGTAATTGACGGTATAAATATGTGTGAATTCAATGATGTTGTGTATGTATAAAGTGTTAAAAAAATTTTTTTTGTACGTCCACTGATCCAGTTCTCATTTTATGGTGGCTGACCCTGATGTTTTGAAGATTTTGTGTTGAAGATAAAGATATGTTAACCCAAGATATGTTTAAAATATTTAAGTTTACTGGTTGTGTACGGCCGGGCCTTTCCCTCCAGTGGGAGGTTTTTCCTTGGTCCTCGCCCAAATGGGGTACACCTTATATAATTAATGTAAAAGTGGAAAAAATGGGAGTGATTAAAATTTGAGCTAGTAGTTTTGAGTGTTTTTTAGCGTATTGTTATATAAAAGTTAATGCTAAACTAAGGTTTAAGATGTCTAGGTTGTTTAAGACTTAAATTTTTCAATGTAATTTATATCGGGCCATTAAGACCCTTTTATAAATCCCGTTTTTTCTTGGAGGGGGCTGTGATGGGGCTATTCGCGAGATTTCAATACTAATCCTCTTGGGAAACTTTGGTGCCAGCATTTATACTATTTCACAGCCTTGTTAGGAAAAACATGAGATAGTTATATGTTAATTAGTTCGACTATATAAAGTCTATATATAGATTTTGTAAATATAGAAGAAGGAGTTGCCAAGCTGTAACGTAAGTATCGTCGGTGAATTACTTCACGAACTTAGCGCGCGTTTGATAGATATAAATTATAAGAGTAAATCGTTAGATTGACCATTGAAGAAAATAGATTCAGAACCGACCTGAGGTTAGCAAGTGTTCGTCTACTTGTCCATTCTGGTAGTCGGGAATATTAGAATTGAATATTAGAATTAAATATTAGAATTAAGTATTAGGATTAATCGACGTATTAGGGAATCACTCCTAGGTTTCTACTTATAATTAAACTTGTGATTGTTTAAGTGTTTGTCAGGCCTGAATAAATATAATTGTTATTATTGCTTTTGTTGGAGATGATATGTTTCCTCCCACACTTAGAGACGCGCCGGGCAGATTGAGCGGGGTCGAAAATAGGACAACTCTACCACAATGGCACTCAACGTGTTTGTCCAATGGACATATCTCCCTTAACCCCGAGATGGGAGATTGATCCAATTTTAGGCTCTTGTCTGATATTTGTTTTTGTGGAGTTGAAAACATAGAGAAATTTTTAGAATGCATTGACAGTAATGTTAAATCTTACGAGATACCTAGCAATTTGGCATGTTCTTATCTCAAAGGGCGTCTCCGAGGACGTGTATTGGACTGGTTCGAGTGGTTTGGGTCATTGATAGTGAAGGGGAATGCTACGTATTTTGTGCAAATAAAAGAAGCTTTGACGGAAAATTTCTCATTGGTTAGGAATAAGAATGAATTGGAAGTCAGGTTCTATTCGTCATATCAGGGTCACGGTCCGGCTCCATCAGATTTAATATATGACTTACTCAAAATACACAAAAGGTTGGGACTAAATATGTCGGAAAACAATTTAATCGAGCACATTATTGCCCGTTTGGAACCACAATAGTTGGAATACATAGAGATTAGAAATCCAACTTCTCAATTGCAGTTACTTCAGATGATAACGAAGTACGAGGACAGATATTTGAGGAGAGACAATCGGGGTTAAAGTAATAATAATAGCGAAATACGAGTTTGGGATATGAGTAGGAGATCTACTGAAGGTCGTACAAGGTAGAAATTGGAGAGATACTGGGGTAGTCGAACGTCAAAATGATTGAAGACAGGGTTATAGAACTTCCTATGAGACTAGACCCCAGAGGAACCATGATAATCAAGGTTTCGAGAACAGGAACCGTATTGATAGGAATGATCGCGGATTCGAGAATCGTGGTAGAAGAGATGAATATAGGAATATAGGGGTCCGAGTGATAATTTTGAACGGGGTTCGAATAATCGATGGAATAGGGGTAGTCATAAAAATTTAAACTTTTTAAGCTTTCAAAATCAAGATCGATCGCATGTTGATGAGAAACCTCCTATAAGGGTTTCTGCTTTATGGATGTCCCCTGTAGAACTCCCATATGTGCCAATTTTAAAGAACGACATCTTCACTAAGGCATTATGGGATACTGGAGCCGAAAAGTCGTTTATCTCTGAAGAAATGTATAGGGCATATTTTTCTTATAAGCCAATAAAAAAATCAAATGCAAAAGTTATAACGGCTCAGGGCGCCTGTTGCAACAATGTAGGAACAATAGAATTCGAAATTCGAATCAGAGAATTCAAGAAAAAATTGGATTTTCATATATTAGCGGTTCTAGAATATCCCTGCATTTTAGGTATCGATTTTATACGAATCTCGAAGTTTACCATGAATTTCGAGGAAAAGTCATAAGTGATTACGGATTCGCAAATCGAAGAAATAAAAATCGATGATGGGAAAGTAGAAATTGATCTTTCAAATACAAAACAAGAAGAAAGTCAAAAGAGAGAATTAAAATCGTTATTTAATAGTTTTAAAGGGCTGTTCTCGGAAAAATCGGGACTTACTTATGTATTATATCATGAAATCGATACGGGTGATAGCGCTCCGGTAGTATCCAGACCGTATATGTATGACAGGGTTAAACAAGGTATCATAGAGTACCATATTAAAAAAATGTTACGAGAAGGCACCATCGTACAAATTCAATCTGGTTATGCATCTCCTGTAGTATTGTGTCGTAAGAAGAACGGATTGCCCTCGGACAATCTGGAGGCGTATAGATTTGCGGTGGATTATCGCAAACTTAATGCGGTAACTAGGTACCCTAGATATCCTTTGCCACTTATTGAGGATTCAATTACCAATATTCCTCACACGAAAATAATGAGTACTTTGGATCTACGCACCGGTTATTTTCAATTGGCTGTAAACTCCAGGGATGTAGCCAAAACTGCTTTTGTGACGAAAAACGATCTTATGCGTTTACGCGCATGCCATTCGGCCTATCGGGGGCAGCGCCAAATTTTCAGAAGGGCGTAGACATCACATTTCAACCGGTGTTAGGGAAGTCGGTGAAAGTGTACATGGACGACGTAATAATCGCGTCTCCATCATTGTCACATCACTTGGAGCATTTAAAGGAAGTATCTAGGTTATTGCAGGAAGCGGGGTTGACGTTGAACAAAGATAAGTGTAAGTTTGGGTGTGAGAAAATAAAATACTTAGGCCTAGTAACTAGTAAAGACGGGATAGCCACGGATGAGTCTAAAGTTAAGGCACTACTCGAAATGAAAGAAACAAAGAATACGTGTGAAGTATCAAAATTTCTCGGAATTGCCCAATGGTACCAAAAATTTGTTAACGTGTACGCAGATCTCTGCGAGCCACTGTATGAATTAAAAAAGAAGGGTAGGAAATTTAATTGGTCCGAAGAGGTGCAAGTAGCTTTAGAATCGATCAAACGTGCAATTACGAAAGCACATGTTTTAAAATTACCGTATTTCCAAGTACAATTTGAGCTTTTTACAGACACGAGTTCTAATTGGATTGGAGCGGTACTTACGCAAAGTCAGAGACCCATAGCATATGCGTCCCGTACACTTAATGGGGCGGAGCGCAATTATACAGTAACCGAGTGCGAATGATTAACGGTGATTTGGGCTTTAAAAAAGTTTCGCACCTACTTTGGTTCGTTTCCAGTAAAAGTAATAACGGATCATGCAGCATTAACAAAACTCACTAATGGTAAAAATTTATCAAGCCGCATGATTAGATGGACACTCAAGCTAGCAGAATTTAATGTTGAGTGGGAACATAGGACAGGTGCTCAAAATGTTCTGGCAGATGTGTTGTCGCGGAACCCGGTAAAAAGTTTTGACGATAGCAATATAACTTGTGCAGTTATTAGGAATTTGGTACTTTAGTCAAGGGAACAATTGATTGCCGAACAAAGGCAGGACCCCGAGCTAGGTCACATTTATCGTTATTTACAAAACCCCGATGACAGTACGGTAAATGCGGGAGTCTGCGGAAACTGGTCTCAGGATTTCAAAATAATCAATGGCTTGTTATTTTATGCGAAGTACGCATCCTCTCTCGGAGATATGAGAGTATATATTCCAAAGTCAATGCGAGGTGCGATAATGCACGAATTTCATGATAAGCCAATGGCTGGACACCTTGGGATTAGGAAAACATATTTACGCGTGAAGGATGCTTGTTATTTTCCTTATATGCGAAGGGCGATACATGATTATGTTTTGACATGTGATACGTGCCAGAAATTTAACTATAAGAACGCGTTACCTGCCGGTCATTTAATACCAATTGTAACTAATTATCCAAATGAAATAGTTTCATTAGATATGTTAGGCCCCTACCCAGCATCGAAACCTGAAAGATATAGGTATATTTTAGTGATAACGGATCATTTTACGAAGTGGTTAGAAATAATACCCCTCAGAAAGGCGTCCGAAAAATAATCGCCAATACCCTATTCGAAAATTATATTTCGCGAATATGGAGCTCCAATAAAACTAATTAGCGACAATGGTCCCCAATTTATATCCGAAGTTTTTGAACATTTAAGTCAGAGATTAGATATAAAGCATGTCAAAACGGTTGTGTACCTACCTCAATCAAATAGACCGGAACGAGTTAATCGCTATTTATTACAAATGATTGCTTCTTTTGTAAATTATAATCACGAAACCTGGGACAAGTTTCTAAGTGAATTTGAGTATGCATTAAGAACGGCAGTTCACGAAACCACTGGAAAGACACCAGCAGAATTATTTTTGGGCAGAAACTTATTACCCTGTTTAAAAACTTGTGTTGGTAACGGATGGAACAGAATTTGTGGTTGGGAATATTGAAAAGGTGTTTGAGGAAGCTAGGCAGAATACGAAGAAAAAGCAGGAAAAGTGGGAGAAGTATTACAATAAAAGGAGTCGCGAAATTAACATTAATGTTGATGATTTAGAGTTGGTCGCAACTCATCCTATAAGTTCTGCCAGTAAAAAGGTGGTAGCAAAATTCTGTCCAAAGTTTGAAGGTCCATATAGAGTCGTGAGCGTTAAAAACAATAATGTTGTAATTTGGAAGGCAGGTAGAAGAACTACAGTCAATATAGACCAAGTGCGAATTTACCATCAGAGAAAAAGTGATGAAGATGTAGTGGGGGTAGATTGTTCAGTTAGTAGAGGATCCGAGTATCAGTTGAGTAGTTTTGAGGACAGCCGATATAGGTTAGATAGATCACAGGGCTCTAGGAGTAATGAGTCGGATGGAAGACAGATACAGGAGAGGAAAGAGAATACTAGTGAGGGAATAAAAGTAATCAGAGAGAGACAAAGAGGAACGAACACGAGCTGACCAAAAGGCGGAGTAAGAGGGCGATCACAGAATCAATGTCTGAAGTGATACAACAGAAGAAAAGGAAGAATCAACACACAAGATGGTGGAAAAGAACAAAACTGGAGTCATTGCCAGAGGGGCCGAGGAGTAAAATAAAACCCATTTACAGAGATGTCAACAAGCGAAGGCTCCCGTCCTCCATCGCGCCGACTGAACCGACATTGAAAAGGCAAAAAATAGAAGATCGCCACGGTAGACAAGTTCCAGAAAGAGTTCGTCAACAGCCAGATGAAGACAGGCTATTTCCACCAAGACGGAGGCAACAGAAAAGGTCCACCTTAATCAATTCCAGAGACGGCAGATAAGTTCATGGGAAAGCCAGGTCAAGATCGCCAGTAGAATCCTTGCCAGACCAGGAAGGATCAACCCGATCTAGAAGAGATCAAGAAGGACAAGACCACCAATATAATCTGAGGAGTCGACGACAGTACAGACCAGGTCGCCAGGAACCAGAGGAGAGTCTACGAAGCAGAAGGTCCACATCGTTGGAGGTGCAGATTGGAAACATCAGAGAACGAAGGGGAACAAGATATTAGCCAGGATGTATTGTTTCATTTATATTTTTACTGACAGGCAGTCAGGTGAATTTTTACAAGGAGCAAGTCTTGTTTTGTTAATAATGACTAAGTGCAAAAGTCACACTACGTTGAGTGAAAATTGAACACTTTTGTATACCTAAATATATTCTAAATTGTGGAAAGCATATGTATGTTTACATTAGTTTCCTACTTGAAAAGTCTTGGCTAAGGGTGCGAGAATTCATTGTATTGTTTGTTTATATTGAATGTTTTGAAAATTGAATATAATTGTTTATATATAGGCATATTGAAGTTTATATTAGTATATATCCGGATTTTTGACTCGTGGCGTAGAGAGGAAATTAATCATAACACTAACAGCGCTACGCGATTGGAATGGGAGTTTTTCTGAAACCAGATGAAATTTGTAAAGTAATTGACGGTATAAATATGTGTGAATTCAATGATGTTGTGTATGTATAAAGTGTTAAAAATTTTTTTTTTGTACGTCCACTGATCCAGTTCTCATTTTATGGTGGCTGACCCTGATGTTTTGAAGATTTTGTGTTGAAGATAAAGATATGTTAACCCAAGATATGTTTAAAATATTTAAGTTTACTGGTTGTGTACGGCCGGGCCTTTCCCTCCAGTGGGAGGTTTTTCCTTGGTCCTCGCCCAAATGGGGTACACCTTATATAATTAATGTAAAAGTGGAAAAAATGGGAGTGATTAAAATTTGAGCTAGTAGTTTTGAGTGTTTTTTAGCGTATTGTTATATAAAAGTTAATGCTAAACTAAGGTTTAAGATGTCTAGGTTGTTTAAGACTTAAATTTTTCAATGTAATTTATATCGGGCCATTAAGACCCTTTTATAAATCCCGTTTTTTCTTGGAGGGGGCTGTGATGGGACTATTCGCGAGATTTCAATACTAATCCTCTTGGGAAACTTTGGTGCCAGCATTTATACTATTTCACAGCCTTGTTAGGAAAAACATGAGATAGTTATATGTTAATTAGTTCGACTATATAAAGTCTATATATAGATTTTGTAAATATAGAAGAAGGAGTTGCCAAGCTGTAACGTAAGTATCGTCGGTGAATTACTTCACGAACTTAGCGCGCGTTTGATAGATATAAATTATAAGAGTAAATCGTTAGATTGACCATTGAAGAAAATAGATTCAGAACCGACCTGAGGTTAGCAAGTGTTCGTCTACTTGTCCATTCTGGTAGTCGGGAATATTAGAATTGAATATTAGAATTAAATATTAGAATTAAGTATTAGGATTAATCGACGTATTAGGGAATCACTCCTAGGTTTCTACTTATAATTAAACTTGTGATTGTTTAAGTGTTTGTCAGGCCTGAATAAATATAATTGTTATTATTGCTTTTGTTGGAGATGATATGTTTCCTCCCACACTTAGAGACGCGCCGGGCAGATTGAGCGGGGTCGAAAATAGGACAACTCTACCACAATGGCACTCAACGTGTTTGTCCAATGGACATATCTCCCTTAACCCCGAGATGGGAGATTGATCCAATTTTAGGCTCTTGTCTGATATTTGTTTTTGTGGAGTTGAAAACATAGAGAAATTTTTAGAATGCATTGACAGTAATGTTAAATCTTACGAGATACCTAGCAATTTGGCATGTTCTTATCTCAAAGGGCGTCTCCGAGGACGTGTATTGGACTGGTTCGAGTGGTTTGGGTCATTGATAGTGAAGGGGAATGCTACGTATTTTGTGCAAATAAAAGAAGCTTTGACGGAAAATTTCTCATTGGTTAGGAATAAGAATGAATTGGAAGTCAGGTTCTATTCGTCATATCAGGGTCACGGTCCGGCTCCATCAGATTTAATATATGACTTACTCAAAATACACAAAAGGTTGGGACTAAATATGTCGGAAAACAATTTAATCGAGCACATTATTGCCCGTTTGGAACCACAATAGTTGGAATACATAGAGATTAGAAATCCAACTTCTCAATTGCAGTTACTTCAGATGATAACGAAGTACGAGGACAGATATTTGAGGAGAGACAATCGGGGTTAAAGTAATAATAATAGCGAAATACGAGTTTGGGATATGAGTAGGAGATCTACTGAAGGTCGTACAAGGTAGAAATTGGAGAGATACTGGGGTAGTCGAACGTCAAAATGATTGAAGACAGGGTTATAGAACTTCCTATGAGACTAGACCCCAGAGGAACCATGATAATCAAGGTTTCGAGAACAGGAACCGTATTGATAGAAATGATCGCGGATTCGAGAATCGTGGTAGAAGAGATCAATATAGAGAGAGAGAGAGAAATAGGGGTCCAAGTGATAATTTTGAACGGGGTTCGAATAATCGATGGAATAGGGGTAGTCATAAAAATTTAAACTTTTTAAGCTTTCAAAATCAAGATCGATCGCATGTTGATGAGAAACCTCCTATAAGGGTTTCTGCTTTATGGATGTCCCCTGTAGAACTCCCATATGTGCCAATTTTAAAGAACGACATCTTCACTAAGGCATTATGGGATACTGGAGCCGAAAAGTCGTTTATCTCTGAAGAAATGTATAGGGCATATTTTTCTTATAAGCCAATAAAAAAATCAAATGCAAAAGTTATAACGGCTCAGGGCGCCTGTTGCAACAATGTAGGAACAATAGAATTCGAAATTCGAATCAGAGAATTCAAGAAAAAATTGGATTTTCATATATTAGCGGTTCTAGAATATCCCTGCATTTTAGGTATCGATTTTATACGAATCTCGAAGTTTACCATGAATTTCGAGGAAAAGTCATAAGTGATTACGGATTCGCAAATCGAAGAAATAAAAATCGATGATGGGAAAGTAGAAATTGATCTTTCAAATACAAAACAAGAAGAAAGTCAAAAGAGAGAATTAAAATCGTTATTTAATAGTTTTAAAGGGCTGTTCTCGGAAAAATCGGGACTTACTTATGTATTATATCATGAAATCGATACGGGTGATAGCGCTCCGGTAGTATCCAGACCGTATATGTATGACAGGGTTAAACAAGGTATCATAGAGTACCATATTAAAAAAATGTTACGAGAAGGCACCATCGTACAAATTCAATCTGGTTATGCATCTCCTGTAGTATTGTGTCGTAAGAAGAACGGATTGCCCTCGGACAATCTGGAGGCGTATAGATTTGCGGTGGATTATCGCAAACTTAATGCGGTAACTAGGTACCCTAGATATCCTTTGCCACTTATTGAGGATTCAATTACCAATATTCCTCACACGAAAATAATGAGTACTTTGGATCTACGCACCGGTTATTTTCAATTGGCTGTAAACTCCAGGGATGTAGCCAAAACTGCTTTTGTGACGAAAAACGATCTTATGCGTTTACGCGCATGCCATTCGGCCTATCGGGGGCAGCGCCAAATTTTCAGAAGGGCGTAGACATCACATTTCAACCGGTGTTAGGGAAGTCGGTGAAAGTGTACATGGACGACGTAATAATCGCGTCTCCATCATTGTCACATCACTTGGAGCATTTAAAGGAAGTATCTAGGTTATTGCAGGAAGCGGGGTTGACGTTGAACAAAGATAAGTGTAAGTTTGGGTGTGAGAAAATAAAATACTTAGGCCTAGTAACTAGTAAAGACGGGATAGCCACGGATGAGTCTAAAGTTAAGGCACTACTCGAAATGAAAGAAACAAAGAATACGTGTGAAGTATCAAAATTTCTCGGAATTGCCCAATGGTACCAAAAATTTGTTAACGTGTACGCAGATCTCTGCGAGCCACTGTATGAATTAAAAAAGAAGGGTAGGAAATTTAATTGGTCCGAAGAGGTGCAAGTAGCTTTAGAATCGATCAAACGTGCAATTACGAAAGCACATGTTTTAAAATTACCGTATTTCCAAGTACAATTTGAGCTTTTTACAGACACGAGTTCTAATTGGATTGGAGCGGTACTTACGCAAAGTCAGAGACCCATAGCATATGCGTCCCGTACACTTAATGGGGCAGAGCGCAATTATACAGTAACCGAGTGCGAATGATTAACGGTGATTTGGGCTTTAAAAAAGTTTCGCACCTACTTTGGTTCGTTTCCAGTAAAAGTAATAACGGATCATGCAGCATTAACAAAACTCACTAATGGTAAAAATTTATCAAGCCGCATGATTAGATGGACACTCAAGCTAGCAGAATTTAATGTTGAGTGGGAACATAGGACAGGTGCTCAAAATGTTCTGGCAGATGTGTTGTCGCGGAACCCGGTAGAAAGTTTTGACGATAGCAATATAACTTGTGCAGTTATTAGGAATTTGGTACTTTAGTCAAGGGAACAATTGATTGCCGAACAAAGGCAGGACCCCGAGCTAGGTCACATTTATCGTTATTTACAAAACCCCGATGACAGTACGGTAAATGCGGGAGTCTGCGGAAACTGGTCTCAGGATTTCAAAATAATCAATGGCTTGTTATTTTATGCGAAGTACGCATCCTCTCTCGGAGATATGAGAGTATATATTCCAAAGTCAATGCGAGGTGCGATAATGCACGAATTTCATGATAAGCCAATGGCTGGACACCTTGGGATTAGGAAAACATATTTACGCGTGAAGGATGCTTGTTATTTTCCTTATATGCGAAGGGCGATACATGATTATGTTTTGACATGTGATACGTGCCAGAAATTTAACTATAAGAACGCGTTACCTGCCGGTCATTTAATACCAATTGTAACTAATTATCCAAATGAAATAGTTTCATTAGATATGTTAGGCCCCTACCCAGCATCGAAACCTGAAAGATATAGGTATATTTTAGTGATAACGGATCATTTTACGAAGTGGTTAGAAATAATACCCCTCAGAAAGGCGTCCGAAAAATAATCGCCAATACCCTATTCGAAAATTATATTTCGCGAATATGGAGCTCCAATAAAACTAATTAGCGACAATGGTCCCCAATTTATATCCGAAGTTTTTGAACATTTAAGTCAGAGATTAGATATAAAGCATGTCAAAACGGTTGTGTACCTACCTCAATCAAATAGACCGGAACGAGTTAATCGCTATTTATTACAAATGATTGCTTCTTTTGTAAATTATAATCACGAAACCTGGGACAAGTTTCTAAGTGAATTTGAGTATGCATTAAGAACGGCAGTTCACGAAACCACTGGAAAGACACCAGCAGAATTATTTTTGGGCAGAAACTTATTACCCTGTTTAAAAACTTGTGTTGGTAACGGATGGAACAGAATTTGTGGTTGGGAATATTGAAAAGGTGTTTGAGGAAGCTAGGCAGAATACGAAGAAAAAGCAGGAAAAGTGGGAGAAGTATTACAATAAAAGGAGTCGCGAAATTAACATTAATGTTGATGATTTAGAGTTGGTCGCAACTCATCCTATAAGTTCTGCCAGTAAAAAGGTGGTAGCAAAATTCTGTCCAAAGTTTGAAGGTCCATATAGAGTCGTGAGCGTTAAAAACAATAATGTTGTAATTTGGAAGGCAGGTAGAAGAACTACAGTCAATATAGACCAAGTGCGAATTTACCATCAGAGAAAAAGTGATGAAGATGTAGTGGGGGTAGATTGTTCAGTTAGTAGAGGATCCGAGTATCAGTTGAGTAGTTTTGAGGACAGCCGATATAGGTTAGATAGATCACAGGGCTCTAGGAGTAATGAGTCGGATGGAAGACAGATACAGGAGAGGAAAGAGAATACTAGTGAAGGGAATAAAAGTAATCAGAGAGAGACAAAGAGGAACGAACACGAGCTGACCAAAAGGCGGAGTAAGAGGGCGATCACAGAATCAATGTCTGAAGTGATACAACAGAAGAAAAGGAAGAATCAACACACAAGATGGTGGAAAAGAACAAAACTGGAGTCATTGCCAGAGGGGCCGAGGAGTAAAATAAAACCCATTTACAGAGATGTCAACAAGCGAAGGCTCCCGTCCTCCATCGCGCCGACTGAACCGACATTGAAAAGGCAAAAAATAGAAGATCGCCACGGTAGACAAGTTCCAGAAAGAGTTCGTCAACAGCCAGATGAAGACAGGCTATTTCCACCAAGACGGAGGCAACAGAAAAGGTCCACCTTAATCAATTCCAGAGACGGCAGATAAGTTCATGGGAAAGCCAGGTCAAGATCGCCAGTAGAATCCTTGCCAGACCAGGAAGGATCAACCCGATCTAGAAGAGATCAAGAAGGACAAGACCACCAATATAATCTGAGGAGTCGACGACAGTACAGACCAGGTCGCCAGGAACCAGAGGAGAGTCTACGAAGCAGAAGGTCCACATCGTTGGAGGTGCAGATTGGAAACATCAGAGAACGAAGGGGAACAAGATATTAGCCAGGATGTATTGTTTCATTTATATTTTTACTGACAGGCAGTCAGGTGAATTTTTACAAGGAGCAAGTCTTGTTTTGTTAATAATGACTAAGTGCAAAAGTCACACTACGTTGAGTGAAAATTGAACACTTTTGTATACCTAAATATATTCTAAATTGTGGAAAGCATATGTATGTTTACATTAGTTTCCTACTTGAAAAGTCTTGGCTAAGGGTGCGAGAATTCATTGTATTGTTTGTTTATATTGAATGTTTTGAAAATTGAATATAATTGTTTATATATAGGCATATTGAAGTTTATATTAGTATATATCCGGATTTTTGACTCGTGGCGTAGAGAGGAAATTAATCATAACACTAACAGCGCTACGCGATTGGAATGGGAGTTTTTCTGAAACCAGATGAAATTTGTAAAGTAATTGACGGTTATAAATATGTGTGAATTCAATGTTGTTGTGTCTGTATATAGTGTTAAAAAATTTTTTTTTTGTACGACCACTGATCCAATTCTTATTTCATGGTGGCTGACCCTGATGTTTTGAAGATTTTGTGTTGAAGATAAAGATATGTTACCCAAGATATGTTTAAAATATTTAAGTTTACGGGTTGTGTAACGGCCGGGCCTTTCCCTCCAGTGGGAGGGTTTTCCTTGGTCCTCGCCCAAATGGGGTACATCTTATATAATTAATGTAAAAGTGGTAAAAAATGGGAGTGATTAAAATTTGAGCTAGTAGTTTTGAGTGTTTTTAGCGTATTGTTATATAAAAGATAATGCTAAACTAAGGTTTAAGGTAACAGAACACCTTCGAAGAAAATCTTTTGAATTAACCTGAATTTTGCCCTACTTGAGTATACCGAGCAAGCAACATTAACTGAAATGTCTGTAATACTACTGTAGTAAGGCTATATGCTTTTGTTTGAAAGCAAAGAACAGCTAAAACGTAACCGAAAAATGTAATGTTTTTTCACCAAAATCAAACATTTTTAAGCGTATTTCTCTCGATCTAGCTGAGGTTTTATGGGTTTCTTGTTAATGCATATTTTATGACCTTATGTGTCTTTAAAATCAGAAAAAACACCCAAGTAAAGTCTTATTAGTGCACATTTTTTCTGTGAAAGGGGTATTTTATGGAAAAATAAGCAAAAATAAGACTTTACGCAAAACATGATAAATGAAAATAAAATAATTATATTGACATTTTGTAAATTGAATAATATAGCATACAACCTTAGCTAGGGAATAGACACTTATTTTGGTAATATAACCATTACGTGAGAAGCTATTGTGTTTCAAGCTTCTTAACGTTGAAATTTCTTTAAAAGCTATTGTAATTTTCACTTTATTGCTGTATAAAAAAATG
>BMAO01036400.1:0-33637 GCA_019973975.1 Trichonephila clavata | reverse complement strand
TCAGATTGAATATCAGATTCGGATTATCCGTTTTTAAATACACCAGGAACAAAGTTTTCACGATCCAAGGCTTTTAAGGCAAGACCCTGCTACGGTTTGTCTAAAATACGGTCAACTGGCGTTTTCCGGTAGAATTATCGAAACTTCTTAAATTCAATTTCTGTTTCTCATTTCACACTCCGAAATGCACACGGAGCTGACTTTTGATTCTCCAGCGTGAGCAAGTTCATTCGCTAGACTGAATTAAAATCCGGACGCGGGACTCGAATCATATGCCTTTTCTCCTAATTCAGACAATATCCGACAAGTTAAGTAGAATTTCTTAAATATGATTTCAAATTATCGTTTCCCGCCCCTAGATACAACTGGAGATTACTTTTGTTCCCCTGAGCCGGCGAATTCTGTCCCTGGAAGGGGCATTAGGGTCGCCCAGTATTATCTGTCAAAGTTACAGAAATTTCTAAAATTTGATTTCAAACTCTCGTTCACCATCCCGAATTACAACAGAAACGCACTTTTCTCGCACAAAGACATTAAGGGTAAGCTCCTGGCACGGTTTGCTTAATAAATTGTCGTCCTCAATTATCCGGCAAAGTGACAGTTATTTCACTGATTGGATATCAGATTTGGATTATCAATTTTGAAGTACTCCAGGGTCCAAGTTTTTACGATTCAAGTTATTAATGTAAGCCCCTGTTATGGTGTGTCTAAAATACGGTTGGCCGGCTTTATCCAGTAAAGTTACGGTTATTTTTGGAAACTGACTCGAAAATCTGATTCCACACTCCCAAAATAAGCCAGGCACTTCATTTTCGTGCATTTTGGTTTGCAATAACTGCTTCCACAGACACATGAGCAGTGCCCCATTTTGCGATTTTTCTCTTACGGGAATCTGGCAATGTGTTTTCCGGATTCTTCACATTTCCGGCAATAAAAAAATAATGGCTTGATCAATTGAAATAAAAACCATTCTATGTTCTAAGTTGGACGAAATGACACATAGTATGCAAAAATATGTTATGATTGGTTGAGTAATATCGGTGTCCATCGGGGACAAACACTGTGACACGTTTATTTTATATATAAAGATATATATATATATATATATATATATATATATAAAGAGAAAGAGAGAGAATTAAGGGCTCTTTATTTAAAAATTTGTAAGAAAATACCACTTGCATGGATCACCTGAAATTTGACTTGAATATCCGAAAAAGGGTAAAAATACATTGCAAAAGGAATCAAAATTTTGACAAAATTTGGCAATAGAATGCTTTTTTTATGTCAAAACATATGAGAGGAGAAACGTGTCATGCACAACATGAATTAGATTTTTTACAAACATTAAAGTGTACATACTGTTTTTAACATATTTTATCTGAAATGCACCGCAATAAGACTGTAAAATGATATGTGACAAAGCTTTAAAGTAGTTCCTGATGTAAAAATATTTGAAGAATGTCTGTGGTTCGTTTTGAGAGGTTCGCAAGTTTGACAAGAGGTTCAATTTGGTAGGGAAATGTGGAAAAAATATGAAAACCAATTGGTGACACAACTGAAGTTGTAGTTGTAACAGTACAGGAAGGACGAGCAAAGGTGTTAAAAAGTGTAGTGCATTGAAAACTCCCAACATTATTGGAGATTCATGAGAGCTCAATACAAACAATTTTATAAAACATTGTGCATTGCTATCTTTGCAAAGTTACTCATATTCATGTCTTATTTCTCTTTGTTTTGTCAGTACGATGCATCTTGGCACAAAAATTTTCGGCTCGTATTGTTATGAACATTGAATGAAAGATTATTAGAAGGATATGTCATTAATTTCTTATTCAAAGATTTGTCAATACTAAGAATTGTAGATTATTCATGACTTAAAAATTCGTCCAGGCATCAACCAATTTACTTTATTCTGAAAAATTAGGAGCGTTGGTAATGTGTGGCAGCGTTTATTGTATAGCCATTTTTAACAAGGAAATATGTTCCTACGAGTCCTACTATTTGTACCGACAATGGTGCACGCTATGAATCTTTTTTTCTTCTAGCATTTCAACGGAACTGAAATGCTGGAATAAAAATAAAAAATAAAAACTACAAATTTTCATATGAGCAAATTTTTTGTTGTTGCATATATATGTATATATATATATATATATATATATATATATATATATATATACTAATGTTCAAAATTAAGACATATATTTTAGATTTTTAAAATATGTCTAGAACTAAATTACAGATTTTAATAAAATTTATGTACTGCTGATATAACACAAAAAATAATCATTCAACTGTTAAAGTACACATTCATGGTTGAGAATTACATTCTTTCTTATCGGAAGGTATAAAACAGCCGTTGTGAAATATAACAGAAAATAGTAAGAGATATGGTCCCCTCTTTCAGATAAACAGACCTCACAAAATGGTTTTACACCGGAAATAACTGAATTTTTGAGATCCTGTGGCAATTAATCTCCTTTCTTCAGCAACGTTGTTGTCAGGCCTTGGATGGTTCTTCAAGTGGGTTTTGTAAGTTGCAATTGATCACCCCAGAAAGTCACAGACATGCTCTATACGAATGAGGTTTAGTGATCTAACAGGCAAATTCATTCGGTAAATATCCTCACTTTCTAGAAATTCGTCAACCAGATGAGATTTATTGAACATCGCGTTGCCATCCATTAAACACTTGTGAAAAGGCGAACATAGAGTTCTACGACCTCATCGCTATACCTCACAGCAGTTACAGTACCACTTGCAAAAACATAGAGGTGTGTGCAGCCATCCAACGTGATGCCTGCCCAGACCATCAAGCCTCCGCTTTCATAATGGTCCATTTATAGGACATTGAAGGGGAGATAGAATGGGTTCTCTCTATAGCATCATATGGTACCGGCAAACCTATTAAAGGGTTAATGGATGAGTTTTTTGCTTAGATGCTACGAAAAGACGAGAAAAAAATTGGATTTGTCACTTAATCTTTTAAGACAATTGAACTTGGTTTACTATCAAGTTAGCAAGTTTTTATTTCATTTTTTTTGGTAATTTGTGTCCATTTTCTAAACAAAATATAAATTAAATTAAATTAATAATTACCATAATAACAAGTAATATAAAAAATATTTTAAAGCCAATTCCTACTTATTTAAGCAAAAAAAAATTATTTTAGTTACTTTTTATTAAATAATTACATATAATATATATATATGTATATACATGTAACAGAATCACAAAATTAAGTGGTAATTAATTTTTATTATTTATCTTTAAAGTATCGTATTGTTATCCAAAACAATCGTATATATAAAATTTCATTTCAACCGATTGATTTGAAACGTGAGGGGAAAAAAATCTTTTTACAGCTTTTAACCCAAGTCACTAAAAATGAAGCCAACGTGGTTGTATCTGTAATTCCTTAAATAAATATTTTCAGTCAATTAATTTTAAATCATTCTAATTAAATTACCGTACTTTTACCCAAAACAGTAGTGTATAGAAAATTTCAGATCAAATGAGCGCTTTAAAATGTGAGAACAAAAGTTTCAAGTTTTGACACAAATCACCAAAATAGTCACGAAATCGCTAAAAATGATGCCAACGTGGCTGTATTTGTAATTCTTAGAATAATTAGTTTTAATAAATTAATTTTTGTTCATTAAAGTTAAATTATCTCTCGTATAGTTACCCAAAACAATAGTGTATATTAAATTTCAGCTGAAATGAATAATTTGAAATGCATTTTATTAGCAATTGAAAATTAGAACATAATAAATATAGAAAGAGTGTGAGCTAATAGTAGGAATTGAAAAAAAAAATTATTAATTTCTACACTTTTTCAAAGATATATTTTTTGGTCAATTTCTCATTTTAAAAATTTTGTATATGTTTACATAAGCACCTTATATTCTGTTTTCTTGCATTTTTGAACTATTATAAGTAAAAAAAAAATGAAAACATTTTTTAGCTATGAATATGTCTAGTTTTAATCTGTAAAAAATCTATGCCAGCTTAATCTGGCTCACTGGAATAGTTTAAAATTGAATACCAGGTTTTTTAAAGTCGTTTTTGTATATACCCTATATCTACCAAGAATTTCTTAACAATAACTGCAAAAATTAATTTCCGAAACAGGACCAGATGGAATGAGATTATTACAGCATTTTTAAGCACAGAATATTATTACCTTGTAACATTTACGTGCTTCGCTAACAAATGTTTCATGCATAAATTGTATGATTGAAATGTAGCGAGTTATATTTCCGTGGGTATGCAAATTTTCTTAGAGAATTTCATCTGTAATTGCTGCAAAGTGTTCAGGTATCTTGAATTTCTTACAAAGTAACATTTTAAAATAAAAGAATTACAGAGTCTGTTTAAATTTTGAATTAGTTTTTTGAGTGAAGAAGAATATGAATATTTTTTCCTCCTATTGTAATACTTTATTTGTATATATTACTCAGTAGTTTATATTTCCATTTTAAGAGTAATTTTTAAAAGTGATGAACAATGTATAAAAAATGTAGTTAGTTTTTTTTCTAGTTTTTGATTCATTACTTAAATTAATGTAATATAAGAATCCTGAGATACTTAACTCTTATCAAAGCATATTAAAAGATGTGAAACTTTATATTTGAAGAATATGTACAGAGAGAAATAAGAAATATGTAGTCCATTTCATCTTTCCAGTGTTTGGGATATTATTTACATTTAGATTTATTCGTTCAGCTTCGGAAATGCAACAAAAATTTAGCAATCCAAAAGATGCCTGCCTCAATTTTGATGTAATCGTATCTGAGATTTAAAAAGGCGAGGAAAATATGTCTTGGGACTTATAAGATTTCCGGGTTTGGCAACTGTAAAAGTGAGCTTCCACCTTGATAGAATCTATTTCTGGAGCTACTATCAAATTTCTGAATAATGTATGAGCACTAAGAGTATTCAGCTAGTGTCAGGTGTAAATTATTAAATTATACAAGGATATACTTATCCAAGAGAAATTGTATTTCGGATATTGTTAACACAATTGACTTTATGTACATCGTAATATTAAAATGTGGAATATTCGAAAACATACGCGCAATTCACAAGAAACCTGTTTCAGATAAACTTTTTGAAAACTCTTAGATATAAAAGACTTTATCAAACCAATTTTTCAAAAGGTTGAAACCAAGCTGTTATAAATCATATTTAATTTAAAACCGAATTAAGTTTGCTCTAACTATTTAGATAAAAGTGAATATATTTTCAATATCAATGAATATTAATAAAATTATTTTTGAAAAAAATTACAGAAATGGTGAAATAAATTACAGAATAACTCACTTAGCTTTGTTATATATAATATATGATATTCAAATAATTATGCAAATGACTATATGCTCGAAAGCATTAGTTATGAATTTAAAAATAACATTATTCATGTCTTTGTAATAAATCTCAGGATTCGTTTCGTACTTTTTGGCCAACATTTTTCTCCAGAGTTCTAAGCTATTTAAGGGATGACTGGGGAGGGAGGGCTATTACCTCTAAATGTTCAAAAAATCAGTTTTTAAAAAAAAAATTGAAAATTTCTATAGACTTTTAAGAACGCGTTAAGGCAAACAACGTCAAAGTATCTCTTATTACCCTCTCATTAATAAAAATTTAAATGTCAAAAAATAATTGTCCTTTAGCTCCGGTTTGGATTTCTTTAATTGGTTATTTGTTTCGATAGCATCGCACCCCAAACTTCACATTTTGCAATCACTTTTAAATGATGAGGCTGACACCTTACTGGATATTTTACTCTCCAAACTCTGTTCGGATCTACAATATGCCAATAAATTTTATGTTATATAGGACTATATAACGTAATCATAGTTAAGAAAATAAGAAAGACATGCTCTACACATCTTTTGATGTTCATTCGTAATGTATTTACTAAAGTGCAAAATTACAAGAAAATACGTTTTCAGGCAAACGTAGCATTATCTTGTCTGTTACTATTATTATTGCAGTTTAAACTTTAGTTTCAAAATTATTTTCGTCCAAATTATTTAAAAAAAGTCTGACTGGAAAGACACAAATATAAGAACAATCTTTCAGTTACATATTTTTTAAGTACTGATCAAAAACATCAAGATCTTCAAAAATGGCAAGTGATATTGGTGTAAAATCAAATAACAGCGATTTTTAATGAAGAAATTGCTGATCCCCCAATCGATTGTAAGACTTCCTTTTTTATAAAAAAAATATTACACTTAACAGATTATAACAAAATTATAATCTTAATTAAGTAATATTAAAGAGAAATGCCAGTATTTTTTTTATAAATGTTTTGGAGTTATAATTTTATTTTTTTCTTGCGAGAAACAAAAATAAATCTGAAAGGGTATATTTAAATGCAATATATCGCACAAAGTGCTTCTTTCAACTTCAACTCCGATTAATACAATGAATTTTGTTTATTTTCTTCTATAGTAATACTGAGCTATTATTAATTTTAAGCTACAATCAATGCGAGTAGTATGGTTTCTGTCAATATTCATATTTCTAGTATTGTTTGAAACACACATCAATGATTCTCATTGAGGCCTCGTGTTTGAGCGGTTGTAGAGAAATATGCTTTTATTGCAATAAGTGCAGAATATATTTCTAATTATTCTATAAAAATTATGTATGTATATAGGATCTCTCTCATAAATTAATTTTAACCTCTGAACCTAACAATGAAATAGAAACAATTAATAATAAACGAGCTTATCTTATATTTTTTAAATTAAGTGGTGTTTTTTTCACACAAACACATGCGCGAGCAACTATTTATATATATATGGTATATATGTTTAAATTTTACTCTACATTATCTCTTAATTAAACATTATTAATTACACAATGATCAAACAGATGACACCATAATTATGATTAGCTTCAGTTCACAATGTTACATCAGAAAACGAAGTTATCCATATTGACTGATTCTATTTACTACTTAATGAATGTGTAAAAAAAATATTTTGGTAAGTTATCGAACTCATCTTTGCGTATTGAGTGTATCTTTTTAAAACTTTGACCATTTATACAAAAATTATCTTTTTTAGCTTAATTGTTTAATAGATTATTGCAAGATTACACATGGAACAGTTAAGATTCGGTACTTTTTAAATTTTTGTTTACTACCTGCAATTTTTCTTGCTGTATTATGCATACATATTTTGTAAAATGGGAAGAAGATAGGACTCCATAAAGTAAGGTTATCCTTACTTTACCGCTTTAAGTTGGTGACAGCTCTAGAAAACGTAAAAGCTTTCTAAATTGGTCAATTCATTTTACATGTATGTATGTTTACATATATAAATGTCATTTCTCATGAGAAAATATCATAATAGAGGATAAAAGAGATGCCACAAGTAAATAATACAATTTAATGATATAAATCAAAATGTTAAACAACAAAGTAATCAAGTGTAATCACTAAAAGGAAATAATATACATTAAGAAATTTTTGAATCATCAAAAAAATAATATATGATTTTAAGAAATTAATACAGTTTTGTAACTCGGCGACTGGTTTGTTATAACGCATAGCAGAATTTTTTAAATGAGCACCCAAAAAGTGTATGTTAATAAGTATAAAATAAAATATGTAATTTTCTGTGTTCCTTTTTTTAATTTCAATAAATTCACACAAACAATATTTTGTTGCTACATGGTTGAAACTGAAAAAATATTTTTTAGTACTAGAATGAGCGCAAGATTTCAGCTAACTTGTTTGTTACATTTTTTTATTCAGATACCTTGGATACATCAAAAGAAAATATTCTTCTTTCGAAGAAAGGTTTTGTTTTTCCTTCCACATTGCTGCATAATTTATGCGTTATTTGTTTCTTTAATAAAGAGATCTTACAATATTTCTGAACTATAAAATTATCGAAAATAGCTGTTTCTTAGGTTAGTGAATGTTTATGTCATATGTAATATTACCAGAATAACTTTAATCCAAGACATACTCGAAACATTTGTGCTTTTTCATCAAAATTTATTTTATTTTCAAAAATTTAATATATTTGTATGTATAATAAATGAAAGTTAAAAATGTGTTTTCCAAAATATGAAATGTACTACTTTAAATGCATGTTATTATTTGTAATTAACAGGTTAAAAGATCTTGAAGGAGTAGTAAATATATATATTATATATATATACGATTAAATTTAGCAGATGAAATTTGTTTTATAGTATTAGTTTAATTAATTTTGTGTCCCAATGTTGGTACATAATTTATATCTAATGAAAACTTTCCACCAATTACTTATACTAAAATTTACTATAAGCTTTTTTGAAATTTTACTGTTTTATAAGATAAATTCTATTACATACAAAATAATATATATAATAGTAGTTTTTTTTTTAAAAAAAATTTTCTACTAATATAAATTTTCCATTAGTGGTAAATGGAGGTGTTGATACCATTTAATTCCCAATTTAATTAAAATGGCAGTTCAAACAATAATTAATCTGTAATCACGAAAAATAAAGTTAATATAGTTATCAGAATAAAATAATTACAAAAATAATACGATACTCCATAGTAAATAAATTATTCTAAGATCAGTTATTTCTTCATTTAAATAATAATTAATTAATGAATATGTATACCATTTAAGAGCATTTCGGATTCTACATATTATCTGTATGAGTCTTATAAATCTGTGCTCTAAAAGTGAAGTTATGGCCATTTTAGAAGAGAAAATGTTATGCTGACATTTAAGCAATTTGCTGAAACGCTATATGAACTAATTCTATTCTGCGTAATTATTTTCATCATTCTGTATTGGTTATTATTAATCAGATTAAATATTATATTGATACTATTGCGCAGAATTACTAAAAAAACAATTACTAACAAATTTTTATTTTAAGAAATTACAGTATATTCCACTGAAATTTTATTTGCATTAATTTATAATTTTTTAAGGAACTTTGAAAATTTTGGTGTCATGTTGTATCATGAAATAAAAGCTATGAATTTATATCATGAAAAAATGGGTACAGTTCAATAACACTTTATAAATTTTTAACAAAAATAGAATAAAACAAAATAAACCTTTTGCTGAAATTAAATTCTCTTCTGAAGTACTTTCGAACTGAAACCAAACGCAGAAGAAATCAACACGGATTATCTTCCTTTGATCCTGAGTTAATTATCTTACTTCTTTCAGGAATACTTCCAAATTAATTATTTGCGTAATCTCTTTAAAAGGCAAACATTCTTTCTTGGCAAATACTACAAATATTTTCTTCGTTGGCGTCGAATTTGTTTGAATTCCAAACAGCTAATAGTCAGGGGTTTTTTTTCTGCTTTGTTGGAGAAATATATTGACACAAGGTAAAAGTATAATAGTAAAATATTGAGGTATTTACTTTAATTAAGATATTTACCCATTTTCTTATAAAAATAAACTCTCGCGGTTAAAGTATTTTTTTAATTAAAGGAAATTTGTTGGAATATTCACTTAAAATTACATTGAAAGAAAGTTAAATCAAATGAAAGTTTTCTTTTTTTTGTTAAGACAACGTTAAATGAGTAGAAAAACTTTCCTTTTTCACTTTTTTTGTTGTACATTGTAAAAAAAGATAAGATTTAGATTTTAAATTCAATTACAATCAGGTGTGCCGTATTTCTAAATTCCTTTTAAAATAGTTTTGAAATATTATTTACAGCTCACCAAAATAAATACAATCTCGGAAAAGGTGTATACATATACATATGTAAAAAATGACAGTGCTAGTTAATTTTAAAATTTTCACCAGGGTAATTTAAAGATTTAAAATGTGATTTCTTGATACAAATGTAACTAATATTTGCATAGTTTTGAGATAAGATAATAGCAGTTTCTTTTTCTTAATTTTTTTGTATAGTTCTCCCATATTTTAAAATTAATTCAATGTTGGGTGAGGAATAAAAAGTAATGTTTCATTTTAGCATGATAGTTAAATAATTAAGCTTCTGATTTAGTCATATAGTTTTTTGCTACCGAACGCTGGCTACAATCAATTTGCGCGAGAATGGGCACTATCATTTTCTTCTTTCTAACTTTTACTTGCACATATTTTTAATTTTTATAGTCAGTTTATAGAGCTAGTGTGAGTGTGTTTAAGCTATGCAGTTTGTCCATGACACACTGAAATGCTTCTCATTCAGGATTTTATTAGTGGTGAAGGCGGGAACTTTTTCTTGATGGCAAGAGGTAAAATTCTTAACAATTATCGATAAATACCACGGATTGGCCAGGAAATGAGCTGTTTAATTTTGATAAAAAACGAAAATTTAAAGAGAGTAAAAAAAATATGATATTATTTCTGTTTTAATTGTAATATATAACTTAGTATTTTAGTATTACACCATGATTGTGAACTTGTATATATATATAATCAAAATTTCTCTACAAGAGAGAGATGAATTAACATGATTAATACTTAAAAGAATAGCAATTGCTAGATAACCAGGCAACAGAATTTAAAAGGAGATATGAAAAATTGAAATAACAGAGTAAAATATAAAAGAATGGATGCTACAGTATTATCGACATTGCTGACATTGGACAGCTTGTATACAAAACAATTCCTCTTAAGAATTTTTTTTCTGTATTAAATTATAATATTCACACACACAAAACCCTCAACCACTTGAAAAAGAGCTAGGAACGTGAAAAGTTTTGTAATATGAGAGAAATACAGTAGGGACACACACATCTAAGTTACAAAAAAGTAAAAATTCAGGTTTTTTTTATGTTGCACAACTATAAAAAAAATAGTACAAAAATTTTAAAATTAAATATTGAAATAAAATTCTCCCATTTTCACATTTTGTTAAGAAACATGCTTAGTAATATGCAATAAATAAAACTTGCCTATTTTTAGAACATTTTTGGGCAAAACTATCAAACAATTAAGGAGTTAATGTTTAAAGACTAAAGGAAGTGTGTTATTTGGTTTCTTCCAGATATTTACTTTTTGGTATATTTCCATAGCATTTTTTCTTCACAGGTAAGTCTTTATTTTAAAATTCTTCCTTTTTTTACACAGCAATAACCTTCTATAAACTGATATTTACATAATCTCGATAATATTTCTGTTAAAATATCATTTTTTGTAGTTAATGAAAGATTTGTTCAAGAAGATTTTGTTCGAACTGTCTGTGAATTTTGTAAATAGAGGGACAATATTTTTAACTTGGATTGTCTTCTTTCTTTTCTAAATTCGTGTCTTCATAGCATGTAATAAGTTGTAACTAATTTTTTTTTTTGATTCAACCATCATAAATTCAAATATGCGCCTACACTTCTGCTTCTTTTCCGGTTATATATATATATATAATATATATATATAATTCTGAAGGATCATACTTCTGATAGAGAGATTTCTAAGACTTTAAATCTTCCCCCTCATTTTAGAAATAAGACTTTGCAGTTATGTAGTAATTCAGTAATATATTTTTAATGAAGTTAATGAAGTTATTGTGCTACAATTCCACTTAAACTACTTAATTTCAATGAATCAAAGACGATTGGTTGTTTTTATGTTACTGATGTTATAGCTTCATGGGATATTTTTAAGTAACGAGTAGGCTGCTAAAAATATGAAATTTTGAAATTAAGAAAATTCATGAAAATATTTAAAAATCGTTAGTTTTAATAGAATTAAAGCTACAATAATATCAAAAGAAAAAAACGTTGTATTCTGTGAAGGGAAGTGATTTTGAATTTCATATAAATAATCTCAGTATTTCTTCAGTTATGTATTTATCTAAGGAAGCAAGTCACTAACACATTGTGGAAATCAAATAAAGGCTAAACAACTAGAGTTGCCGCACGACCCATCGGACAATGCACTTCCTTGTCTAATCAGCATATCATGTGTTCCCGTGCAGTTGTTCTCCACTCAGGCAACTTGCCAAACATTTCTCAGGTACATATGTAGAGTTTACTTTGCACTTTGTCTACATTAAAATCATTTTAGTGGATAAATTTACCAATGTACATTAGATATAATAGCCCCTACCCTTTCGTTTTGCTGGGTTTTTCATGACGTTCTAGCACTAAGTCTTAGCATTAAGCTTTCGATGGTATTGAAAAACATTTTAATAGCCTTTACCTCTTGTTTTAAAAATCAGAGGCCCTGAATTTCTGCAACGGAAGTATAATGATCTTTTATACCTCCTAAGCCCCATTCATTGGAATTGTTTTTCATTACCCCCTCCCCTCCTTTCAAATCGGATATCTGCTCAATATGTATAACAAAATTAAAATCTGTAGGTCAGAAATTTCAAAAATGGAAAATTTTAACTATAAAATCTCATTTTATCCCCTCTCAATCCCCCTATCAGTCAATTTCAACTAAACCCTTCTGTAGCGAATCTCTACTCAACAAAATAAATATGCTTGTCGAATTTCAAAATTCTGTAGGTCTTACAGTCTCGGATATCTCAGGATGAGTTCGTGAGAATCGGTCTTTTGCTTTTTTTTTGTTATATGTATAAGCATGCATTTGAAACGGGTTTGTTTAGTAAAAAAACAAGTCTTCGAATTGCGGATTTTTTTCTTTGAAATCGATTTTCAAAACAAAGTTTTAAAAGCCGACGAACCTTAACAGAAAATACTGATGTAGAAATATATTCTCAGGAATGTATTCATTCGTTTGATTTACACTATTAAAAATTAAAGTATCCGGCATTCAATGATCTAGAAGTAAAAACATAAGAAAATATATAAATAAATAAAATCGTAAAGGAATCACATATGCACGAGTCTTTGAAATCATGTCCTATATGCTCTTTGTGCATAATATATGCGTTGTGTATCTTTTACAATTTTAAAGTGAGAAGTCCTGGAAAATTTCAATCAAAAGAAATGGCTAGACGAATAAAACTCCCGACGTTATTATAGAATAAAATTCTCATGAAAATGAAATACAATAATCATTATACTCGTGTTTGTCTGAGCAGTATTCCTTACACAACACTAAGTTATAAGCATCCTATGTTGTAATTTAATAATGCAATCTCGCACCTAATGTTTACAGAATGAAATACCTACCTAGTGAATTGAAAATCACATACATTAGTATAACGTGAGAGATAATGCATACATCCAACAACTCTCTCAGCTGACAACGGAGGTGTCAATGCCGAGTCATCTAACGGATCATTAGGTACGGTGTTGAAGATAAAGCACCTTAAAATGAACCTTCCAGGGACCCTAATAGGCTCATCAGTTGGTTAATTACGTTAGAAAAGATTACCGCCAAGAAATCGCCAATCCTGGGCAGTGAACCGATTTATCATCAAGAAAATTCGTTTTACTCCTCTCTTTCTCTTTTTAAGATTTTAATTCAGCTTTCTTGCTTTTTTTTTGTACAGAGGGTGTACGGCTAAGGTAAGGGATAAGACTTTTAATCAAAGTAATTTATCTTACAAGGCGAATACTTACTTTTTTTCTTGCTTTTATCCAAAAAAGGTTATCAGTGTGCTGAATCGGAGAGATAATGAATAGTGTGCAAGTACAATTTGTGAAAATGACTGTGGGGTTATGTTTTACATCAGCCATCAATGTTTGTTTTATTAATGGATTTTTTTTTTGTGAACGCTTATGATAGTGTATCTTTTAAGAAAGAAGAGCTTGGTTTTTACATGTAATGTTTCAAAATGAGAAGCGATTAATATATTTTTTATACCTTTGATTACAAATAGTAACGCCATTATTTCCTGGATTTAAAAATGAAAATTGCATTTTCGGAACTTCTCTTTAAGTAATTATTATTCACATTAAAGGAAATGTGCCAGGTTTTAAAAGCAATTTCGAAATTATTTTTCTTTGCATTTTGATAACGAGCTCTGCAGTTTTGTTTTAGTATTTTCTCACAACAAAGGCTTTTTGTTTACACAAAGTGTATTTGCTCTCCATTATGTGTGTAGTTTTTATTCCAACATGGTTTTTATGCTATAATAATGATACTGGGCCGATTCAGTTTGTAATTGTTGGATTAAGAATTTAAGTATAGTTGATTAGCTAATCTTTTTTTTTCTTGAATTTAAAACAGTGCTTCGCAAACTTTTAATGCTTGCGACCCAATTTTCAATCATAATTTTCATTGCTCCCCCTTCACACAATAAACATATATTGAGAGCAATAATAATGTACTTCTGCGTTGAAACTACAAAAGAAGCGATTTTAATTATAAATCGTATAAATTATCAAATATTAAATTCTGTATATGACAAGCCTATGTGAAACCCACTAGTAATTTTTAAACTTGTTCTTAATTTAATGTAGTGAGTTTAATCATCAAATACATTTTGCAGTACTGATACATTTATAAGTATATTATATCAGTGTAAAGGTGTATTTCATTTCTTATTATGTCCAAATTTATATTTTGTTTTGCTTCCTTTCAGTAAACTTGTAGTTTTTTTTAAATCATTTGTTTTTGACTTTTCGGTATGCTCGCCCCCCCCAATGCCCCCCAATCACACCCCACAGTTTGAGAACTGCTGATGTACAACAAAATACTTCTGATGATTTAAAGTTTGAAAAAATATTTTCATCAAAATTATTTAATATCTTTAAAATGTTTTTAGATTTTTTCTTACTTTATACCAACAACGGTTAACTAAATATAAATTTATAAAAATTTTACAAGCACAAATGCTGGTTTCATATGTATGAAAATTTGTAGGGTTTTTTTTTAAAGAACACATACTTTTTCACGCATTTTATGTTTACAATTTAATTAAATGTTTATATTTTTTTTCGTCTACTAGTCTTAGAAAAATTTCACACAGCAAATGAATGACATTTTATCTGTACTGAATTTTTAGTATTGCCTGTAACCTTTCTGTTATTAACACTTTAATTCGTGCTGGAATACTCCAGAAAGGTATTATTTTTTATTATTGTTTTACAACCACAATGACACGAATAGTGTCATTGGGGTCAGTATTCTTGTTGCTAAAATAATGTAACTTAAAAAAAACCATTATGCATCTTAACACATTTAGGACTGGTGTAGAAAAACGCATTACTAAATTTTAAAAAAATTTCAAACATTTTTCTCAATTTTTCCGTTAAACTAAAATTACAATTTTATTTTTCAAGTATGACTGACCCACATAAAGCCTCACAATTGTGTGAGCTGGATCCTAAAAGGATATGATAAATGCCTGGAAATTTTTTTTCAACCACATGATAAGTATACAAAGTAAAATTAAGTAAAATGTTTTCAATATCATTGAAGTAGTGCTATTGGACTTAAGAGTAAAATCCGGTGTATAATGCGCACTTATACTTTCAAGCTATGTTTTTTTTAAAAATTTTTAGATATATTTGACTCATAACGCATACCCCCTTTTTTACAAACAAACCTGATATCTGCGTATGCAGTATTCCTATATCTTAGCGTCTTTAGCGTGAAATTTTTTTATTATTTTATATTATTGGCCATCTTATTAGTTTTATAAAAAAATACCAACTGTATTATTTTCCGTTCACTACAATAAAAACTACAAGTATTTTAGTAAAAGCAGATGTCATTACTTAAAGAAACATGTCATATTTTAAAACGCGTTTTACTCGAAATGTTTTTTTTTTAAATGCTCAAAAGGGGCCAGCGATTGCTAATTTTTTTTGAAAATAATTAACTGAAATTTTTTGTATACGTCTTGTATAATAGTAGAAGTAATTTAACCTTCAGATTCATCGATCACTGTTTTATTAGAAAATTTTCAGTCCCTATGTGAATATAATCACTGTTTTTTAAGCAATTTTTTATGATAACCAAGATAAAGTCAGGGTGGTCATTTAAAAATAAATAGCATAGAAGCACATCAAAATTGAAATATTGAAACTTTTTTCATAGACTTTTGGAACAGATTGAGTCCCGTTTATGTAATTTTTTGTAAATTTTTAACCATTTTTTCCCATTTCAGTAATAATAAATTATTGTTCTCTTCTTAATTTTAGCATATTTTTCTTTAAATGTACTAAACAAATGTAAATAACACAAAAAAATACCCATGTTTCTTTTGATAAAAAAAAAAAACGTTGCTGGCAAGGAGTTAGGAATACCTTAAGTTTGTTGTAAGGTTTATCATTTCTATTACATGAGCGATATTTCCGATATGTGTAGAAGTCTAATTTTTTTAATTTCATCTTTTTTATTTTTATTTTTAAGGCTATGTTTATTATACCCGGCATATAACTCGCACTCGTTAATTTCAGTCTTATTTTTTGTGTTAAAAGAGCTAGTTATTTGCCGGATTTTACGTTATTTTGCTTTAATTTAACATTTCTTCATCTTATCTGAATTCAGTATGAGTCAGATCATTAGTCAGTGTTTTTCTTGATTCAAAATTCTTACCAAACTTTCTTATTAAAATCATTTACATTAGTCCATAGCATTCAATCCGAACTTTTACTAGGTTGATTTGAAAGGAGCATTTCCTTCTTTTTGAGTGCTTTTAACAAGGAGGAAAGAAAAATAAAAAAATTAGACTAGACAATCAAAAGAAAGAAATTTTATTTTTTATTGTGTGTGTTGCATGATTAAGACAATTTCATCGCATCTTTTTACATATTTAATCTTCATCAGTAGTAGTAGTTATGGTCATAAAGTCCAACTATAAATTTGCCTTAAGCATAATAATATAAAGAGTAATGCAAACACTTATTGCATACTATTTAAAAGTTTATTTTTAAAAAACTACTATTAAATACTGTTTCTTATGACTAATACATTAATATTTTGAGAAACATTTCCAATAAAAACTTATAATTATAACATAAAACAAGGAAATGTAGCATACAAACACGACAAAATAATAGGTAAAAAATTTTATATTACAAATTATCATTACCCATTTCAAATATTAAAAAAAAAACAGTTGAAATGTATTCTGAGTTTTAGAAAAACCGTAGGTTATGACGATCACAATCCATATCTATTCGAAAGCCAATATAATGAAAAAACAAAAACATAAATTTAAATAGAATTCCATGTCTGTGTTCCAAAAAAGTCAAATTTAGTATATTTTCTTCCTCCGCATAATCTCGAAATCTATCACATTTGGGTCATATATATATATGCGAAAAAGATAGGATTCTGTGTTGAGGTAGAAGAATAATAATGACAAAAAGCACATGGGGGAATCTGCGGAAAAGCGTCATATATGGATCATCAATGATGAATGGTTATTTATGAACAAATATTGAATCAATTACGGTACAGGTAGGTCTTTATGCTTCTTCAGTCATATAAGGAAGGAAACGAGATGGCTTATTTACGTTTGACCTACATTTTAGTAAATAATGTACTGATGTCTCTTAGGACTAAACTGAAAGGTATAGACACATTGTTCACACAATAAGTTTCTGTATAAAGATTTATTTAACTTTCCATGATTAAGTTATTTTTTATTTTCAGTATTGGGAGAAAAGTATTCTTTTGATTAATCGAGACATACAAATTAAGGAAAACTATTACTTTATAATAAGAAGTACTTTTGGTAAGAAACAGAACTAAGCCAAGAAAATAAATTGCAAAATAAAAATATATAAATACTTTGTTTTAATTTAAAAGAGGTAAAATTTTAAATGTTTCAAAGATTTTACAATGATATGTAATAGTAAAGACGCTTTTAAATATTTGTTTAATTGCAATGTGCATTCTACAATTCTATTCTTTAACAAAAATATAAAATTTGTATAACATAATATTCTGAGAAAATAGTATGTTTCTCTCTAACTTTTAAAAAGAAGTGAATGTGTTTGTATCAGTAGCTTAACGTTCATCCCCGTAATGATTCCAGGATTCTAGGGGCCAAAATCCTATGCCATGCTATTGTTTTGCAATTATTTATAAGATCCGTCTTAGGGCCCAAAACAGGACTTTGCAGGGGGCCTTTATATTATCCGTCGCGTAGCTGGGGTATATATATATCTAATATATAAAATTCTCGTGTCACAGTGTTTGTAACCAAACTCCTCCGAAACGGTGTGGCCGATTCTTATGAAATTGTGTGCGTATATTCAGTAGGGTCTGAGAATAGGACGTAAACTATTTTTCATTCCGATATTGCAATTTGTTGAAAAGATGTTAATTAAAAACCTTAAAACACCTAATTGTTTTACCCCTGCGGGTTGTTTACTTGGCAGAACTTCCAGTCCGTTTCGGCAGAGCGGTGATCCGACGTTTTCCACCATTTTAAAATTGCCATCCAAATTTTACTGTTGAAATAAGACAAAAAATAATTACATAATTGGAAAAATCATTTATTTCGCCACTTTGTGGTACAATTTTTTTGCAAAATAAGGATATTTTCCGTTTTTTTACAAATTTTTTAAAAAATGGTTGAAACTGATGAGTTTTTATGAAAATTATTTCTAAATTGTTGCGTATGAATTTATTTTCGTGTTATTAAATCGATATTCTACACTAAATAACTTCAAGCCTTTCTCTTTTAGATTCAGTCCTTCAAAAAATAAAATTCCCAAAACTGTTTTTTTTTTAATTTTCAAAAAATACTCAAAATTTTAACTTAACATTGAATAACTTTGTCACTTATAAAGATAATCGCACGAAACTTTATTTCCGTGTGTAAAAAAATATTATCCGCAAAGTGTATGAAGATTGAAAAAATTGCTTAAAAATTACGGATTCTAAAAAAAAAATTCTGATTTTCGTAAAATACCGTTTTTGCGAGAAGTAATTTAAACAGTTTTTTTTGTACATTTTTTATTTAAAAGTACTTTGATTTTGCAATTAATGTGTGAAATTTCAAAACATTAACGGAAAAGTTAAGCCCCCCAAAAAATAAAAACTTTAAAAACATTCTCATTTGCGTCGAGGTCATTCACTTTGCGTTAGCTTTCTGTTTGGAAGACGGGAAAGGTTGAGATAGCTTTGAGTCTTTCACTGATGCAGAAAAAGGGGAATTCCTTCATAACATTGCTATTTGCGGCGGGACGCTCATTCATATAACGCATCACAACCGATAGTTTTTTTTTTATTCTTAAAGATTGATTTATTGAAGAACAGTGGAAGATAAGAAAAATATATCATAAAAAACATAAGGAAATATTCTGAAATATATTTTTATCGCATAGTATTATTTTCTTTTTTGAATTGTATACTGTAAATGTGTATATAAAGGCTTTTTACCTTTTTTGTAATTTTTTTTTTAATTTAACACTCAAAAACAACGCAATAAAGAATAAATAGTTGTTTCAACAGTTAATGGTAAGAATTTTTGCATTAATTATATTTGTGAAAAATTTAATCACGTTTTTTCTTCATTATCATTATTTTAAATAAGTTTATTTGCAATAAAATTAAATGTATTGCTTTAAATAATTTTTTTAAAAAAATAATGTATTATTGTTTCCTGTAAATCATTAAACGAAATTTTTCAATCGTTATGTATCGATTTCTTATAATTATGATAAGTAAACCATCTAAACTAAACAAGTTCATATTTTTCTCTTTTGAAATCAGTGATTTAATAAATGTATAAATACCAAACATCATTTATTTCGTCACGATTCGAATTTTTTGCCCTTCAAAACAATAATACTTTGCCTATTTTATGATTCCTTCTCAAACGAATTAATATCGATGGATTTAAATGAATATGATTTTTAAAAAGTTCATTGATGATCTAGAATCAGTAATTTAAAAAATAAATTGCCGAAAACTATCTTTTTTTTTTAAGAATTTAAAAAAAAAACTTTTTTTTTACAAAATAATGATATTTTGCATATTTTATGATTTTTTTCTAAAATGAATCAATATCGGTGTCGAACATTTAAAAAAATCCATAATTTTACTTCAAAATTTAAAATAGTAGTGAATTTTCGTAATTTGAAAATGTTAAACGAGAAAGTCATGACACGCACTCACGGGCCATGCACTCACATCGTACGCGTCACACCCACACAAAAAATCTGGCATCAGAAAGAAAGGAGGAAATTAACATAGGGATTAAGTTATACCCTCGGTAAAAGCCCGTGCAAGGCCGGGCCATGCAGCTAGTATATAAATATATATTAATATATACATATTTGTGTAGATTGGAATTCTAGAAATTGACTTAAAATTAATATTTCAGTTTTTTTAGGTTAAAGGCGATATTTTTCAGTTCAATGATCAGCAAGATGATAATTTTTTGTGAAAGTGCAGAGTAAATTATAATGATCTGTGTCACCGATACAGCCACAAAACCAGTTTGTGCTAGTTTTCAACTTAAATATATGTAAAAAGTATGCGGACTATGCGGACATGGTTAACTAAAAATTAAACAGTATATCTAGGATAAGTGTTAATATTAGGTATTAGTAATTTGTATCTGTACTTGTAAACTTGTAGAGTAGTTTTAGAATTAGTTCTTCGAAAGAGCTTTGCTAATCTTGAAGATGTTGATATTTTAATAATTTTTATTAAATAGGAGTTGGAAACAAGTCCTTTCAAAATTTCAGTCTAAATTTGCAAGTTTGCTACCGTAATTTATAATGTCGTTATAACTTTCATTGTATTCCTTAAAAATTAAATTGAGATAGAATTATTCATTTATTGAACTATATTAAAGGGATATTGAAGACAGACTGATGGTATAAATATGAATTATAACCTTATTAGATGCTACCAAAAAACAGAGAACCCAATTACGGATAGCTTCGCCTTTGTAAGTGCCCACTCCGTTGGTCTTTTCAAAATATTTAAAAAAAACAGGCTTGTGAATAGGATTAATGTTATGTAGAAAATTGTACGGTCTGATACTGTTTAAGTAGATGTGTTCAATATATATATTATTTTGCGTTGATTCAGAATATGATGTTTAAGGAAAATATTTTGAATAGTTAAGAGAATAGGAGAAAACATATATATATATATATATATACATTGTTTTGTTAAGATATTTAGAGTATCGATAAGAGTACTACATGCTTTAGTTATTTAAGCAAATAAATGCTTTGAGTGGATTTCAATTTAATGGTTTATTGTTAAATGGGTACAAAATTGCACATATATCTGTGCCATAGAAAAGCTTTGGATCACTTGTAACAGTCTAACAAGTTTTGAGAATATTTTCGTGTGTTAGGTTTCAACTTAAATGTAGCAACTCTATTGAAATGAATTGAAAATTTAATACTTTATCTTTAATGCAATTAATATAAGGGAAACACACAGGTGAGTAAATTTTAGACTATTTAACCTAAATATTCTACATGCTAAAAAATTTTATGATATTATTATTACTTTTCAAAATTAATTTCTCTTGCAAACGGAACCACTGCGTGCTTCATTGCCTGATTTTCTTGTAGACGAAAATCAACTGAAATAGACTTTTCAACAAAAATTTTTCCTTAAATAATATTTATATATTATTAATCTGATAAACACAAAAAAAAATTGTTCACATTTTGTCTTGGTTAGTACCGCTGAAGCAACGACTAGAAGCTTGGATTACTCATTATTAAAACTTAGAAATGGATTAAAATGGATATTCCACCAAGATGATAAGAATACTGAGTTCTGATTCCAATTTTAGGAAAAAGAATGTTCAATATAAGCATTTTTGCTAATTAAAGTAATTCGAGGTTTAATACGATGTGAATAAATACAACTCTTAAAATGGCGTGGAATATTATATTGATCAAAAATGTGAAATAACGCCAACCAATTTATATATTATTAAAAATACTTTTAATGATTATTAATATAAATGAAGAATGGCTAGCATTATTAAAACTCCTATCGGGAATCTTGAATTTAGACAATAAAAAGGAATATAACTTATTTTATTGAAGTGAAAAGAAGTGTTATTTCAATGATGATGACTAGATTCTATGAGATAGGGGATATTAAGCAGGGCTTGGATATGGTCCTTCACGTTCTGGTATAGCCGTGGATGACCTGTATATCCTGTTAGTACAGTGCTTCTCAATTTTTCAATGTTTGCGGCTCAATTTTCAGTCGTAATTTTACTCAACCCCCCATAATAATAAAAAAAATTGAATGCAAGAATAATGTACTTCGACATTAAAGCTACAATATGTCTTTAAATATAAACCGTAAAATTTATCAAAATAAGTATAAAATTTTGTACATGACAAGCTCTTGGAAATCACTAGTAATTATTATACTTGTTCTTAATTTAGTATCGATTAATTAATTATAAAGTACATTGTGTGGTACTGATACACTTATAAGTATATCCGTGTAAATGTGGATTTTATTTTTTATTATGTCAAAATATATTTTGTTTTACTTCCTTTCAGTAAATTAATAATTATTTTATATAAATCTTTTATTTCCAGATTTTCGATGTGCTTGCGCCCCCTACGCAGGGTTATCACGCCACCCAAAGGGAGAGGGGTGCGCCCCACAGTTTGAGAAACGCTGTGTTAGTAGCTCGTCCAGACACATCTGGTTCGTATGGTTTTGTAGTTAGGAGAGGGGATGCCTAATCAGGTGTCGTTCTTGTTACTTGACCATGGTTCAAAATTACGAGCTCCGTCGCCAAAAGCCCTCGATTAGCTGAACAGTGCGATTTTAATATTCACTCACTCACTCACCCAGACAGAACTGGCTATGCTACTCAGTCACAAAAACAGTTGTTTTTTTATACAAAATGGAGGAAATAAAGCATACAGTTCAAAATATACTTTATCAGAATAGTTTCTATGTTCATATTGTAATGACGTGTATTTAGTTGACCTCATAGGCATTGTGAATCCAAAGAAGGAGGATTGCTGAACATGAGTACAGAATGATTCGAGATTTGAGTCGGATAATAGTTACTTAAGACTTCTCATTCAGTCCGGAGCATTAAATTTTATGTTCTCTGGTATAGAAGGAAAGTAAAGCTCCTAAGTAACACCACGTAATTAATATCATAATAAAGACGAGATGAATTTATGGTGAGGAATCAACATAAGTGCACGCATGGTCCACTATTTTATTTGCTATTGCAATTTGATGGTCCAGAGGTATGCAGACGGGATAGTTTGAGCTCATGTCGTATGCTATATGATCCTTGGCGATGCCTTTGTTTCAATACATGATTATACCAGCCACGATACAGTTTAATGTCTGATGAACATGCTTGTGAAATTGAAAAGAATAAATCGTATGGAAAGGCCAGCATGTTACCATGACTTTTTATTCGTTCTAACATGTCTGGGATATACTTGAATGACTCATTGCCGTAGTACCAACAAAGCCGTTTATTTTTCAAGCAATTTTTTTGGTGATTTACATGTAACCAAATTGCTTCCCTAAAGAACCTTTCAAGTCCATTCCAAAGAGAAAATTAAAGTTTCCATACAAGTATTTTAATTTTTTTTTTTATATTTTGTGATTTAATGCACACGCCTTTTTCATTTTTGGGCATTTGGTTTGCTTCCTTATTTCTTTCGTACATAATATTTTCAGAATTAAAAAAAGTTAGACTTAGCAAAGATTTAACAAACAGCAAATGAAACATTTCTGCTTACTTGTTTAAAATTTGTATGTGTGTATAACACTGAATCTGGCAATATTTTAAAAATATTTTTTAGCTCCAGTTATGATCTTAGCTTTTTCGCATGCATTTTTGCGATATACTCTCGTTCATAAAAATGAATTCAGAACATGTATCCATTGTAATGTTAAGAATGCATTCAATGTTACCGTTACCAGATAGAAGGTTGGCTAAACACCAAAACTGATTTTAATCACGTAAACTAGCTTACTATATGAGTAGATACTGATGCATCGGTTTTAGATTTTTGATTAAGTAATGTGCATATGTGTCTGTGTACAATTAAAGTAACGACATAGCAACAATTTACGTAACATAAGTTTTTTTTTGTTGTTGTTGTTTTTGCTAAACATTTAAGATAGCGAAACTAGGTTTTGTATTACAAAACAGACTAAAACACTAAAATAAATAGTCTAAAATAAATAGAATCTTAGTGTTGTAATTATTATAATTTTTAAGAAAAGTGCAGCAATCTTTCTTCTTTCATTAAGAAGTCTTAGTAATTATGTCCACTAAAAAAAAGTTTTATGAAACATATTTGTAAAAGTAAATGCTTGAAATCTGTGTGAAGTATGTATAAGTAAACTGTGTAGACAATTATTACACCCTTTGCAATAAAAAAAATGTAAACGTTAGAAAAAATTTCCTCTTTAAACATAATAAATATGTAACATAAAAACACTTCCAGAGCTACAATGTACTAAATATTGTCATCATCATTCAACAGACGAAAAACATATGCATTAATTATATTTATTTGGATTTTTCTCATGCTGTAGTTACCAGACAGATGGATTGTTTAAAGAACTTAATTCAAATATTAACGTGTTGTGTAATCATTGTTATGGATACAATGAAAAAAAACTCATATTTCTTTATCAAAATCCCAAACAGCCTTATAGAACTTAGCTTTCTCAACCACGAGCTCCTTTCAGCATTCTCTCTTTGTTACTCATGTTTACCAAGTTAGGTAGAAATTCTATGAATTCAAATGAAACTTCAGATTCTACACCCATGCATGTACTGCCCTAAGACCTCAAGATTATCCAAATCAATAGTTGATATCGCTACAAATAAAGCGACAATAATACATAATAAGAGAATTTCTATTTATTTTAATTATATAGCATCTCTGATTAAAAGTTAAGGTATTTTTCTATCATTTATGCTTTTCTAGTTGCCAATTCATGGATTAAGGAAGAAGAATAAAAGTCAAGAATATTTACCATTAGATATTCATTGGAATCTGAGAATGATACAAATTTATAAATGAGAATTTTGCCTAAAAATTAAAGATTCAGCATATGAGGTAAATGCATTGTAAATATGAAGTTTTTTTTTAAAATTTTGAATAATTTAAAAAATATTGACCTTTAAACTTGATTTTCTCAGTTTCTAATTTTTACACTTCCCCGCAAGACTTATAAGGTCTTAGGTGCAAAATTGTAAACTATTTTTCGAACCTCAGATTTGTTGTTAAAGGGACAAATTCTGATTTGCAGTATGATAGATGATAAAAGTTATTAATTTCAAAGTTTATAACTACCTAATTATTTTTTTAAATATGAAATAAATATAATATTTATAGATTAGAATTATTTACAAAAAATTATTTACCGAATAATGGTATTACTTAGTTTAAGATAGTATAAAAATGCAAATAATACGTAATTTTTTTCAAATGTTATTTTGCAAGTAATTTAAGAAAAACTATTTGATTTTTTTTGTATTACCATGTTGTGTGTATGTAAATATTCAGTTAATCACAAAATTGATGAAGTATTTTAAATTTTACTTAAACAAATTATAAAAAATTCATATTAAAATAAACAAGAAATACTATTTTTTGACGAAATTGAAAAATATATCAAATTGCACTTTTTTTTTAAATTTTGAAAGGCACTAAATTCTGAATAACAGCATTCAATGAAATAATGCCTTATTTTTAGTGCTTAAAATTTATGTTTCAAAAATTAAATAATAATTTCGAAAACAATAAAGATACTTTCAAATTTATAATGACTACAACAATAGTTTTTTTATAAGTAGAATGTCTGTGAAATTTTATATATACACTCAAATACGAATACCAACTCCAACACACACACACACATGTATATATATATATATATATATATATATATATGTAACAAGTAATATAAAAAAATTAAGTCAATTCCTACTTTGAAAGGATGAATAGAAAGTATTTCATTAACGATTAAAAATTTGAACAAGATATATATATATATATATATATATATATAGGGACAGAGTGAACTAATAGTAGAAATTGAAAAAGAGCATGACTTGTCTGCATTGTTGTAACAAGGTGCACCCAGTTGGGCTGAAAACCACTAACTAAATTAACTAATTAACCGGTAATGAATTAGTATTTGAAAAAACTGTATTACACCAAGTGTCATGCACTACAAGTTTTAAAAAATTTATTTGAACTGGATTGGATAAATAGAAAGTATATCATTAACGATGGAAAATTTGAACAATATATATATATATATATATATATATATATATACTAGCTGATCCGACGCAAACGTTGTTTTGCCATATAAATCATTTCTAGCGAATATTTTGGTAGTCAAATAAAAAATTACTAACTCATTGTAAGTGTGTGGGGATGTGGTATATGACTGAAGGAGGAATGGAGCGCTGTGACGGCGTATAAAAGTAACAAAACACCAAACAATCATTTTTTGAATTATTTGGACATTTATTAGTTTAACTAATAAATTTCAAATTATATCACTATCACACATTGTAATATTTAAAAAAAATATTTTTATCAAGCTCTTAGTGCAACGGAGTGTACGATATTTTTAGTGTGAGTCCATCTTTAGCCAACACAAACAAACTAGATGGATACCCACGTGAGAACTTGCCATGTATAATTGTACGTGTGAAAAACACGGTGTGTTTAAATCTAAGCCACAAACAAACATCATTTGGCCTTGAGACTTATTGATTGTCATTGCGAATGACAATCTAATTGGAAATTGAATCCATTTGAATTCAATTGGCAAATTTGTGGGAATAATATGGATTTGTGGTAGTAATAGATCTTCTCCTCGTAACTTGCTATTCAAAATGCCAGCTTCGACAACGTTTTCATCAATTTTTTAATGACTAATCACGTGCCATTGCACAGCCGTGGTGGTTTTAAATTACGAAGCAAAATAACCGAAGATCCAACCTTACGTCGTAAATGGTACGGTGGCCTGGAAAATTCAATCAATGAGTTCAAAAACTCTGCTGGATAATTTAAAGCTTCGTTAATGTCGCAAACTGTATTGACAGATTTGTGTATGACATCAAGTCCCCTTGAAAAAAAACTGTTGTATCTTGAAACTCAAATCAATGACGGCCACATTTTTGCTGCCAAAATTGCTATTTCTGCCAACTACTCATGATTCAAGTATTGTGTGTGTATATTGGGAAATATCTGGTCAATTAGAGCATTTTGGTAGTTAATGATTGTGCAGAAATCGGTCGGCAATTTTATGCATCCAGTATTTTCATGTACAGCTACTTTTCCATCGCCGTAATCTACAGTTGTTTTGAGAGTGTTTCAGCGGATGGATCTTGAAGCATTTGAACGAGCTTATTTACTTTCATCTGTACTTTTTCAACATTACGCCACAGTGCTGATGATTTCAAATAAGTGTTGATCTCATCAGCGTACGTTGAACGTGAAGTGACGAGAAGTGTTATTCTGAAATCACACGAAAGGAGTAACAGAGTGTCGCCAAATAGGTTATATTTCTTTTTTATGTTTTTCAATGTCTTGTTCAACGCCTCAATCGAATATTTGAGTAGAAAATTAGTAAAGTATTAATGTCGCTATTAAAAATAGGGGTTGGTGGTAGAAAATTAAAAATTTAGAGTTGTATGTATTTTTCAATGTCGAATCATAAAAAAATTAAAATAAAAATAATAATAATAATTTAGGGTTAACCACTTTTATCACTTAGGGGTATTAAAAACAGTTTACGTACTATTCTCAGAGCTACTGAATATGCTCACAAAATTTCATGAGAATCGGTCCAGCCGTTTCACTTACCTCGTGTCATTTATTTGAAATAATGATAACGAAGTAAAAGCGATTAAGTTTTTTGCAAATATTTTAAATATTTTTGTTTTATATACGGATGCAGAAAAAAAAATTGAATTAAAGATATGCACAAAAAATGGAAAAAAGAAATAATAAACTTTTCACTCTCCAAATTAGATGATTTTTGATATGTTATAGACACCCCTTTTGCTAGTGTAACTCATTTGACGTTGAAAAAGAGAAAAGTCACACATCTGGCGCAAAACCGATTTTTGGCGCCAAGCGAAATAAACGGCTAAATAAGCCACACACGAGGGTACAACAATTACGTGTTTTAAGGTTTTTAATTAATATTTTTTCAACTAATTGCAATTTTTGAATGAAAAACAGTTTACGTCCTATTCTCAGACCTACCGAATATGCGCACAAAATTTCATAAAATTCGGTCCAGCCGTTTCAAAAGGTGTTTGGTTACAAACACTGTGACACGAGAATTTTATATATATTACATATATATATATATATATAAGGAGAGAGTGAGCTAATAGTAGGAATTGAAAAAAGGTCCTTATTTTTTTAGTTTTTATCACATTTTTTTAAACTCATCTACATTATGTAATCATTACATATATTTCCTAGCTATATTAATATATTAGTATTATCAGAGTTTCCAAGTATTCTACTATTATGCAGAAAAACTTTTTTTTAAAAAAAAAGCGCATATTTTTAATTTAAAAACAAAATTTATATCCTTAAAAGTATATTTTTTTTTAGTTTGTTCTAGCAAATACTTTAAAATTTCTTAAAACATAAAAAAGTACTGGAATAAACTTCGACATAAAATTGGACATATGTACCAAAACTCTCCTAGGAGAGCGTACATCACTGCAGTCTGTCTTCCTCTTTTAGGACTAAACTATGGATAAAAAGGTATAGTAATCCAAGAGAGAAAGAACAAGCACCTTGTAGACAACAATAGTGAATAAAATAAAAGCAAAATGAAAAATGTAATATGTTCCGCATTTGCAGTGGGAAATAAAAATTCAAACTCGTTTCTTGAAGACACGAAGACAATAAAAAAAGTGGAAAAAAGGCAGAAATAAGAAGTGGTTCAGAAACATTTTCTCAATGCGGAAGCTAAGTTCTTTCACTGCGGGGCGACGGAAATCAGAAATTTGCATTATTTTTCTTTCCACTTCTCTACGTATACGTGAATAGAGCTGATGAAAACACCCCAGCGCTTCAGACCCAGGTTTCTGAGAAGTCAAATAAATATGCCAACATCGTGTCTCGACCTTTTTTTATTATTATTTGTCAGTATTTTATTTTTATTTTACTTTGTCGTTTCTAGAAATTTCGCTCTTCTGACACTAGGCTTTCGTTGAATGTTTTGAAACAACTGAAAACATGATTTTCTGTTTGTTTTTTTTTCCATACAACCAGTGCATTTTCATAATTTTTTTTAAGAAATTTTGTTTGAAATATTGCATTTTGGATCATATATGTTGAACATTTCATTTTAATATTCTTCAGTATTTGAGAGGTTTCTTTATCATTTCTGTTATATTGGATTAATCATATCGATAGTAACTTGAACTGAATTGATCGGGTTTCGTTGTTTTCAATATTAGGCAAGTGCTACTGGCATCACCTGAATAAACACGCCCCTTTCCAGACTTCCATACCACGCCAACGACAGGACTTTAACCTTAGCATATTCAACGTTTATCAATACTTTTTCATGGTTGTTTGTCAGTGGTATCAGGCCACGAGATTCTTTCTCGAAACTGGCCACATTTTATTCTTAGAAGTGCTCTATGATATTTGCTTCTTTATATTTATTATCTTACAAAGGAATTTTATTGATACATTTGGCGTATTAGTATTTAAGCAAAAACTTTTAGAATTTCTTGACTGATTTGGTTTAATTATTAACGTCACACTTTTAAGCTGCTCAAAGGCTACTGGCAACGGGATTTACAATTTCTAACGGTAAAATTCAAATCGTCTGAAAGGTAGATTATTTCGCATAAAATTACGTAAAGCACTATTCATGGCAACTTTTAAATCTTTAAATTATATTCCTCCATTGTGAAACATAAATAGGGACAAATGTTATTCTTTTGTATTTACGTTTTTTACAAAACGTAGAAAAAACTTACTTAAAGCACTTTGAATTTTTCTTCAGCAAACATTAATTGAGAAATACTTATTCATAATATAAAATGAAATATTTATTAATGCTTTTATACACTGCTGGCTACCGTAAATGTAACACTAAGAAAGAAAAGAGATAGTACAACAAAATTTATTTTGTAGATGACATGTTGACCAAGTATCAAATGATTAAATTTATAGACATCTGTGAATTGTGGTTACTGCCAGAATCAGTAGCCAGAGTAGCCACCATTGTTGGAGATCACCGCTGCCACACGCCTCGACATTGATTCAAAGAGTGGATGTATTCTTGGGGTACAGAAGACCAAGCAGCTTCCACACGTTGCCAAAGTTGATCTGGTGTGGCAGCTGGGAGTGTAATCTGGGTCAATCGTTGAGCAACCATGGACCACATGTTTTCTATCGGCGAAAAATCCGGTGAAAGAGCCGGCCAGGGACGCAATTCAATCTGGTGATTGACGAAGAAACTTTGGACAATGCGTGCCACATGTGGTCACGCATTATCCTGTTGAAATATGGCTGTGGCCAAGCCCTGAAGGTAAGGAAGAACAACTGGCTCCAGCACCTCGGAGATGTAGCGCTGGCTGTTTAAAATACCGGCAATGCATCTAGATGAGTGCGAGAGTGATATCCAATACCACCCCATCCCATAATACCCGGTGCAGGACCAGTGTGGCGGTGCATAACACAGCTGTTCAGCCTCTTCTCTCCACGGTGTCTCCGGACTCGAATCCGACCATCGTGGTGTTGCAGACAGATGCGTGACTGGTCAGTAAAGACAACTTCAGTCCATTCTGCCAACTCCAGCCCACATCCTTCTTTCATCACACCATTGGCGGCGGGGACGTCTGGGGTTCTGCGTCAAGGGTAGACCAAGCAATGGAAGGCTCTCGGACAGACCACTATGCTGTAAACGGCGTCAAATGGTACGTACGTGCAGGCACTGAATGATGCATTACAGACTCAATGTGTTCGCTATGGTTCGTGATGTGACTGAGCGATCCGTTACTGTCATGCGCACAATTTGCCGGTCGTCACGTGAAGTTGTGCACTGAAGTGGATGCGATCGACCACGTTTGTCCGTCGTAACCTCCTGCATCCAACGGTCACATATCCGCATTACAGTTGTTTGGTTTCGTCCAACACGACTACTGATTTTCCTGAAAGATAATTCACAATCTCGGTAGGCCACTCTGTCGAACTTGGATACTTGATCAAAAGATGATCGCTGTTTTCTACGTGGAATAACTGATCGTTTTTGTAAAAAAAAACCACAAGAAAAGCACAATTTCAGAACTTGAAATCGTCGAAATCTCCAAGCCTTAAATAACGCTTTGAGGTGGCGCCACAGTTGTGCGTGATTTGTGTCTGCGCTGAAATTCTAATCATTTGCATATCTCACTTTCGCTAATGCATGTTGTAAATTTCGTGTTATTTGTGTGCTTCATGGCCAGCAATGTATCTTAAAAAAGTAGGATTTCCATATCTTTGTTTCCATTTTTGTCTTTATACACACTAAAAATGATGATGTAGCTTCATTGTCTTTATTTGGTACAAATTTCTTAGTATAAAAGAAGTTTGTGCAACCATTTTTCCATAGATCTTTAATTACTGACTATTTAGGAGTTGATTTCTTTGTCAAAATAAAATACCATATGCAGATACTTTCTTCTAGTTCTCTAGTAAGGAATCTGAGGTAGTATTCAAACATTGCTACGTTAGTCTTTAAGGATGATTGTAGAGATAAAAAAAAATCAGCACCGTATTTTCGTCATCACATTTCACATTATTATTTATTTATATTTATAGTGGGAGAATTAATTATACTATAAACCCCTCATCATCTACGTCTCCGCTATATTGGACATTAGTTATATATTTATAAAGCACAAATACAATATTAATTAGGTTCAGGATAGTTTTTTTAATCTAATACATACTACGTAAATAATGTATTGATTTGAATTCGTACTTGTGCAATTGTTTACCAATGCACTTCGTTTTATTCTAAAATACATATTGGTTATTGTATACAGAACATTTTTCTATTTTGAGCACTTTAGGGTAGGTTATTTGTTAGAACTGGGATTTCAATGATACGGTCCGGATTAATGAAATCACTGCATGTTAAAAAGTTGTGTGCTCAATATTTCTTTAAATATTAATCAATTACTTCATATTCTTACAAGTGAGTGAGTAAGAGTGAGAGTTGTATATTTACGTCTTACTATAAAGCTTCAAGAAGGCTATATGTATTATATATATGCAATTTACCCTATAAATGATAATGTTTCCTTCATTAATAATGACAGTGATTTAATACATTATTTATGATAATATATGCATCTGAAGCATTCATCTTCAAATCACTGAAATTTAATGTTTTCTCACATATAGAGTTACATTGGCGTAGGATAAAAAATACAGAGTTACATATATACAAAGGATTAACTTGATCTACCATGTGAAATAAATTTCATTGATAGTATTAAATAACTTAGGCAAAATGCATTTGCTAATTAAATGGGTCCAAATAACTCGATTTAAATCATTAAATATAAATATTAATATTGTATAATAATAACTTAATTAAAGTTGTAATTTATAATAACTGCTTGAAAAATAAATTATCAGAATTAATCACAAATGCATTACAAATTACGTCAGTAAAAAAGGCATGCAGAATAAAAATATCTTTTTAGTTAAAAAAATCGACAATCTAGAAATATTAACAAAAATAGCCATAGTGATTTATATCTGTAGTATTTATATTTCTCTGTTAGAATTGGAAATCAAACACAAAATTGTAAGCTAACATGAGCAAACTTAAATCAATCAAGTAATAATGAAATTTCCTTTCAAATATTTTAACTTTCAAATACGAATTATATTATAGAGCGTTTATTACTTGATATACCTTTTAATAAACTTTCATTTTCAGAGTGTCAGTAAAGGCTTGAATATTTGTTATATTTACCGAAACTGTTTAATCGTCAAAATGTTCTTACACATCTATTTCAACCATTCGCTCTTTTATCCCTTCAAACACACAGATCAAAGCATAAAATGAGTCTGTCTCAGCCTCTTCTGTTTTTAACGCCCGGTCGTAAAAATAAGTTTCAAACCAGCTAAAAGCACTTTAACGCTACATTACGATTTTTCCACGTCTAGCCACTCAATCCTTTCTCAGTTTTGGTACAATCGGCGCCGTTCGATTACTTCTCTTTCCAAGCAACCCTCCCATCATCTTTCTATTCTTTTTAAGACCACCTTTCATGCTCCCCATAAAATGGTTCCCTTCCTCAAGAACTACCCGGATTTGCTTTAAGCAACTCTCCTAAATCCGTTTTAATCACACCATGACACACTTAAAAACATCTATATACTATGGGACGTTGTTCACTTCGTTCCACTTGTTTCCAATCAGGTTCAACTGTTCCAACCGGATGATCCCGCTTCGACCCTCAATAAGAAACAATGACATTCTTTGACGGATTTACTAGTGTTATTATCTATACAACTAGTTTTTGCCTCATGCTTTTAGTTGTTACGGGAATTCAATGAGCATTCTAACTGAGTTGTAGTAATTATATCTGGTGGTTGCTCTTTGCTACTGAACTAATCTCAAAATGAATGTTTGCTTATGTTCTCAAATACTTTTTAATAATACAAGTTTTCGAAATATATGGAACAATTACCTTCCATTGTTTGAAAATGGGAATTTAGAAAAGATTAATGAAGGAATAAATAAATGCTATAATAGTTTTATAGCCTTTTTGTCCGCTTCACAGATATAATCAATTGGATTCGAGAAAACTACTTCTTGTTGT
>BMAO01036399.1:0-154865 GCA_019973975.1 Trichonephila clavata | reverse complement strand
TGATCCTGGATTCTTAAATCCTTTTATACTCTTAGTACAATGCTTTGCAGAACTAAACAATTTTCTATTGGAAATGCCTTTTTCATTTGTTCAAAAATATCTTTATAAGAGAGGAACAGCTTATCGACTTATCACCAACGACGTTAAAATCTAAATTTTAAGCAAAACAGTTCCTAAATATTAAGATGCAACGCATACAAAATACACAAAATCGCTCACAGCTATAACATTCTTTTAATGCATTTAAAATATTCTCAAATGTGGAGTGGTTTAGAAATAAAATGTAAAATCAATACAGAATAGAAAGCATGACAGTAGATAGTTTTAATGTACCTAGATTTTGAAAATGTAAAAATGCAAGCACTGTCCTAAATAAATATAATGTAAGGTATGTGACACTTGAATACAAATTACTATTATTATTGATTAAATATTCCCCACCATATTTTAAAAGCTTTAATAAATATAATACTTTTTAATTTGTATTTATATAATGTACTGATATCATAAGACCAACTTTATATAATTTAAGATATATTCTTTTAAGGTTTGTGGGTGCTAGGGGAGACGTTTTGAAAATACTTTAGTTCTAAGAGTTCCATGAGTCGAAAATTTTGAAGACTGACTTCTGCACCAACGGTTCTAAACTACATATAGTATATCAGAGTCTAAAACTACTATGTTCTCACAACATGAAAAATGAAAAGCCAATTTATAATTAAATTAATTCAATGTATCTCATCCCACTATCTACTCTAGCAATTGAAACCAGAAAATATTAGATGGGGACTCTGACTGCTTTTATATGTCAATATAATTTCCATAATATAAGATCTCATTTGATTTTCCATTTCAATATTTAGAGGTTAATATGTAGAATGTTTTGCATCTGAAGGAGAATAATCTTAAGTCATTTGAGTATAATGACTAAAGAAGGATTCCTTTAATCATTTACCATCAAGTAACTTGGCCATTCCTTGTCAAATAACTAATCATAGAAACTTTTATTCATCCAAATAGTACACAAATTAGACTTACGCTTGCCAAAGACATTTACTTAAGACTATTTTCTTTTCATAGAAAACTTTATTACCTTTAAATTTTAAACCCAATTCCAGAGAATTGATTAAATTTTGATCACTTTGATAACTTTATTATACAAGCTGGGTTCTAGATTGCTGAATTCAAAAATAAAACATCTTCCATTTCTTTTAGACAAGAACAAAAAAAGTTTGGAATATCTGGAGAACTATCAGAAAACCATTATAGACGTCGATTAAAGGAAAATATAACTCGTAAAATAGTTGACGAAGGTTCAGTTCAATACACAAGTATTGGACATTTACAAAAGTGTATCCATAAATGTGCCATTTGAAATGAGTAAATTGTTAAAAACTTAATGAATTATTAATAAAAAATTCTTGAAAATTTCCTAAATAATGAAATTTTAAGGTATATCCTAGATATTTTACATATGCCACATAATGTATAATATTATGGTTTTTCAATATCTAAAAATTATAATGCTCAGAATCATGCCACTCTTGAAAGAACATAAGTTTTTCAGCTGACTGACCTTCGCCGGAGAATATGATTACACATATGCGTTACAAGTGAAAAACATAAGTGGGTGAACAAAAATTATTTGCCATTGTCTATTTCTTGGATTAAAGCTAAATTAAAAAGTTTAGCCATTTTAGAAATGTTTGACCTTTTATTAATTAATTAATTCAGTTACTTCGGTACACTACTCGTTTTTGTCATGCTTTCTAAATCGCCCCAAATAGATCTCTGGAGGTGAGTATTGTTATCGTATTGTAATTTTATTACCCAAACTTGCCAGACGGATTATAATGGTCTTACAATTAACCTCCTCAATATTTCTTAAAGTATGTTATTTATTTCAACCAATTTCCACTAAGCCAAAGGATTTATAAATGAGATATATTATATAAGTTCGCTCTCAAGAGTTAATGTTGGCAAAGTGAAGAGTTAGAAGAGAAGTCAAAAGAAGTTGGAATGGTAGATCAACACGCAGTTGTTGACATTTAGTAGATAGCAGTTACTTGGGTGAGATACGCCGAGAAGTAGATTGAAATTGGTAAAGATTCCGTATTACAGAGGTGGACTTTCCGTCATTCTCTATCCAGTCAATACGACATCACGACGGAACAGCCGATGCTAAAAGATAAGGTTAGTGGTTTAAAATATTGTGAATACTTATACGTGGTTTAGCCGTAATTGTGCATGTTTGAGCTTTCTAGGACTACATGATTCCGTAGTCCGCTAGTAGTAATTCTTCATACTCCACTGTGTTTTATTGTTTTAAATTTGAATTGTGTACTATCCTTCTGTGATTAATAAGAATCACAAATATGATTTCAATTATGTCTCATGATCATTCAAATCCGCCTACACGTCCAGAAACATTTAATGATAGTCGGGGAGATGATAATCTGAGTGGAGGATATAATTCACAACATGGTGAAATGTTATAACTATCTGCCATGAAAATCCGTAGAGTACCAATATCAAATTAGTTGGTTGGTGCCTTGTCATGGACACTAATTAAATAGGACCAAAGGTCCTATAGACAACATCAGCAATCTGGATGCAGTCCATACGGGGGTTGTTGCTAATGTGCTGCAAATTTGCCAGGATGGCAGAACAGGAGAAAGGATATTACGTGTTAAGTTCCGTGTCGTGATAGTGTTTCTAGGAAGAGTATTTTCTTGTGCCGTTCTTCTGAATTTTCATGCCCCAAAGTGGCCTAATTTAGTCTTTGTAAATGTGTATATCAAAATTATACATAATAAAAGCCAAAAGAGATTATTTTTCAATGTTTTTAAAAATTATATTTTATCCTTGATTTAATTGATTGCTAAATCATCCTTTCAAATTAATTTACTATGCATCGATGTTGCCAGACAAGCGTAATAAATTCTCAAACTAATCTATTCAACTGTCAGTGAACTCGCATTTTCATTTCAATATTTTATACCCCGTTGCATCGAGAAATTATTCTAATATTTATTTAACTCTAATGGCTTAATTTCAATTTCCCTAAATTTAATTTTTGTGAAACTACGATATAAACAAACACATCAAAGTTAAAATAGTTATGGTTACTATATTTGACTCCCTCCAGCGCCGTCAATGACAGTAATGAAGGTGCTCACTAATTCTTTATTAGAAAAAATAATGTATGCTGAAGGTGAAGGTATGAAAATTGCTATCATATAGCACGCTTTTCACTGAACAAAAAATTTGATAAAATCCTCATTAAGTACGCCTCTTGGCAACAACTTTAAAATTTGAGACACAAAAAGGAACCAAAAGTGTGTATTCAAATTCGAAGTTGTTAAATAAGATATGGAAAATCAGAAATACAATAATATCACAGACCAGAATATATAAACACTTAAAATAACATTCCATAAATAACAGAACTTCATTAAAATGATTAGAATAATATGGTAAATAAATGTATATGTCTTAATCTCTTACAGTAACATAAATGGGTAAAAGTGTAGAGTATGGGGAGGCCTTATGATGTCAACTTTTGGGTAACTAAAATCGGATCGCTAAGCCATCACTTAGCGATAGGCGTCCGGGCCAGAATGAATCTGTTATCCCACCATAATATCTATAAAAGTCGCCAAATCCAGCCCCTCCCTATACTACACTCCTGAGCCATATACTGCGGTACAGTTGTAATAGCACTCACCGCGCGATAAAGTCCAAGTTCAATCCCTGATTTTTTTGGCACAAAAAGTATTCGCGAAATGAACTCAAACAAAAAATGACCAATGGCTGAAAAGGATAAAAAGTCGGTCTAGATAGAGTTGCCATTTCCTGCAATTTAGAAACTTGCAGGAGTGCGAACTTGTCTCTAAAACCCTAAGAAATTGGCGCAAAATGTTTATCGCAAAATCAAGAGACTTAGCAAGGATCCGACCGTATCTCACCTTATTTGGAGGAAGCCTTGCACCTTTTTCAGCTGATCACACATCTCTCTCATTCTGTTATTCTTTTCCTCTCTTGGCGGCAGCTCGGTCTACGTATTATCACAACACTCATCAACGTTCAAGATAACCTTTCGAGACCCCAATCTGCATGTCAAGTGCGCTGAATTGGCACCGTGTTTCTGTTTCATAATGTCGCCAATAGGTTGCGATAGTACGTAAGTACCGGCAGATCCATTCAAATATATTAAGTGAAACCTTCTGTCTTTTTTGTCAAACTGTAGAGTGATTTTATTTTTAAAAAATAGCTTTTCCTGTGTGTGTGGTAGCCACATAACTTTTCTGTACTAATGTATTATACTGCTCAATAACCCACCAAATGCTGCCATCGTTTACATGAATAAGATTTTTGTGTTTGGATAAAGAATCTGATTTTCACACTGAATAATAAATATGCTCATATTTTAGTATATTTTCCCTCTTCTTATTCTTTTTGGAGATACAATTCACATTTTTGAATCTAAATCTTTCGAATATTTTTTAATATTAAATCTTTATTGTAATTCATACGTTATTAGTTTTCTTTATATTATTTTACTACCCCTTGCAGGCACGGAATTTATTACTTATTTATTACTAGGATTGTCTTATAATATTTCAGAAATGCACGAATTTCAAAGAAATGTTTTGATTCGTAAATGAAAAATTGGTACTTACGTATTAGTGTCCCCGCAGCCAAAACTGAGCCATGAGAATCTTTTCTCAACAAACAAGAGTTTGTTTTGATATCATGGAGCGAATCACGTGGTGCAAATTTTGCTGCGGTTACGCTAATACGTAAGTACCCAAAAAGTTATTCTCTTAAGATATTATTTTTTCCAAATTTTATTATGAAATTTGAATATTAAGACTAAGTTATAATACAATTATCAATATATTTAGGGGGGAAAAAAAAGAGTGTTAAATCTGCATTTAAAATAAAACTCTTTGGCTAATGCATGAATACAACTTCGTAGAATTTCATTTCCCTATTTATTAATTATACCGTAATGCAAAAATAAATGTATTATTGTACCTCTATTTGCAACTTTTTTTAGGTTGATGACCAAAATACTGCAAAATATACCTTATCATGCGGCTTATTAAACCTCCTAAAGCTCTTAAAAAGATTCTCTGTATAAATCCCAATTCAAATTCACCAATAGAACATCATAACATCTATATCGCGTACTTTTCAGTTTCGCCGGCGCAAATCTCGCCATGCAGGCTTTATTGGTGACAACACACAATATACACATACAAAAATGTAATAAATGTTAGTTCTTGTTGGTTTTTCATCTATTTTTGATGCATTATGAAAAAAAAACGTTACTGATAAGAAAAAACCACGCCTTGTTTTGAAAATGTGGTGGTAATAGGTTACCAGCGGATATTTTGCGTTTTGCGTTGGTTGTATCATTTTTGGCGACTTTATTACTTGCCCGGCAAAGCGGAAAAGTACCCTATATCGTTTATTATTCGCCTTCTTATTAGCTTATTTCTATTTCTTATTAGCCTTTCATTCAAATTTCAGTTGGCAAGAAAGTAAAAAACTGAAATTTAGTATTAGCGACATTTTATGAAAATAAGTATCAAGTTCTTAATTCAGCGTGTGCAAAATTAGGGTTGCCAATTTGGCAAGTTATCTTGAACTTTGGCATTGTTGCGATAGTACGTAAGTACCGAAATTTGTTATTTAATTTATTTCCACAATTTCTGATAAATTAATGTATAATTAACACCATTCACAATCAATATTTTAATCGCATGATCCATACAAAATTGCCAAAGTCGTTGTACGGAGTAAAATAATTTTATTTCATCTTCTACATTTCAGAACAAAGACGTTTACTGCAACATGTTTACTATGCTAAGCCTTTTCTGAAACCTTCGTGGGTAAAAGACTGGCAGTCAGTAACTCACAGAGATTATGTTGTCCAATATGACACCTGGTCTACCTATTTTCCAGAACGCTTCCCAAATCCACAGTTTACAGATTTCACTTGTAGAAAATGGTGCAAGGAAGAGCATAATTCACCTCTTTCAGGCAAGATATATTTTAATACAACGATAGCCTACTTGTTTGAAAACATTCCAGTTCTTAAGTTTTATTTTTTTTCTGTAATTTTTCTTTGTATATTCTTTAAATCCTCAAATTTATAAAACTGAGTTCATGAAAATGATGCATTTGTGTCATGATAACTGAAATTTTTCTTGCTCTGTGTGTTTGATATAAAAAAATAATCTATTTGAGGCAGAATGCAGATAGATTTTAGCATGAATATCATTATAACTTTAAAAAATCAATAAGTTATTTTTTTCTCTTTGCAAAAACGAGAATTGAGTGATTGTATATTAATATCGCACTCAGAAGCTACGGTACTTACGTATTACACCGTCGACCAATTTTGTCGAATCAAAAGACGCTGCTAAATCAAAAAATGTCACCAAATGTGGTAATTGTTGTTATTATTATGTTTGAACATGCGAGGGAATGACTTTTCCTATTGGCTGCATATCGCGACATTTGGTGACGTCTTTTGATTTGACGAAATTGGTCGATGGTATAATACGTAAGTACCTAAGCTACCCAAATACAAAGGGCTGTTGGACCTCGTAATTTATGAAAACGGAGAATAGAAATATGATTCCACTCATACTGGCAAATGATAAATTCAGAATTTATCATTCTTAGCCCCAATTCAAAAATTGCTGATTAAAAAGGTAAAAACAGAGGTTAAATAAAGGGGTAGGGTTCGAATCCCGGAGAAGGCATGGATGTTTGTGTTGTAATCCTTTCTTCTGTCTGTGTTGTTTACCCCGTGTTATACGTTCGGTGGTGCACGGGGTTTATAAATGTTAAAAAAAAAAATAAAGGGGTAGCTATCACCGTATCAGCCTTATCAATGATACGGGGCTCCAAAGCTACAGGGACCTTAACCTGTGTAACTACAGTTCCACTAACAGTTCTACAGTAACAAGTTCCATACCTGAAAAAGGATCCGAAGGCCCCACTCAGAATTATCTTCGCCAGTGAGGTTAAGGTATTTTGAACTTGTACACTTGTACATATTTCGATTTCTAACGATGTTGATGTTTGTGCTCAGTACATTTTGCTAAATTCTTTCTCTCTGTATTTCTAGTTTATAATAATATGTGTTTAATCAGCATATATGATGCAAAGATATTCTGTGTTATAATAGATCATGAAAATGTCTCTATTCCGAAATTAATTGCAATCTATTTAGAAATCGTAAGGCATATATATATTTATAAATAACTATTTTCTAATTTCTAATGTATATTGTTCAATGAAATACTTATTGGAAACTCGATTGGATAGCTGAATTCTAACAATGTTATTAATTTTTTTAAATAAGCATTAAATTAAAAAAATCCACATTAAATTAGAAATCTTACATAATTATTTGTGTTTCTGAACTCTGAATATGAAAATACCAATGAAATTTTCAAAATGAACTTTTAAAAGAGATTGAAAATAATTACCTCAATGAAACATGCCTCCATTGAATTAAAAAGAAAAATATTTATTCTATATTTCATATCACATTTGCTTACCTTATGGGAATAACTAAATCGTGTGTTGTTGTTTCTTGCTCTCGAAAGATCTGGCGCATGTCAGATCAGCTACAAAAGGTTGTTCACGGCCAAAAAAATTCTATAATAACAAGATAATTGGATGGTAAGTCCCCCTTAGAAAGTCTGATGCAGGTAGAAAGGTAGAAAATAGTCAAATTGGGTTTAATTGATTGTAATTATCATTTATTCTGCAATTTTTAATTTATGTTATACTAGCTGGTATACCTGTTCTTCACACGGGTGAATTGAAAAATTAAGCAATATAGATTGTGTGTGTGTGAAGGATAAAAAAGTTTTTAATAAGTTAATTTTACGTGAATTGCAAATTAAACACAAAAAAAAGCTTTTTGCATGTCTCAACTGAACAAAAAACCATATTTGTTAAACTTAAAGTCTGAAGGTCTAAAAGCTGATAAAAAGGAATTTTGTTTTACTTATAACGTCCCATAACCCTCTTGTGGCTCGATTTTTGAAAGCACCTTCCTAAGATAATCTCTGTTCAGCAAAAGTAACACATTCTTACAAATTTTGTATAATAAACGCTTAAAATAGTGTAAATAATTTATATCTGGATGTATAATACGTTAATATTACTTTCTGTTGTATTTATTTTGTATTAAAATTATAATATTCGCAAGTAACGCCGTTCCTTACATTATAAAGGCGATTCAATGGAAACAGCGAAATGTAGGCGATCGAGCCTAGTTGGCATCCTTTTGGCGACCATGTTGGCAACTTGGTGATTGACTGAACGGTGCAGAAGTTGATATGCTTTAGTGTCACCTGGTGGAGAGTTGCAATACAAAGGATAGCGAAAAAGCCTTTTCTACAAAAAAAATACATATACATGCCAATTTTCATAATGATCAGTTGAACGGTGTTGGGGAGAATAGACAGACAAACAGACAGACAAAATATTAAAATCTCATATATTTAAGAACAACGGTTCTCCATTATTTTAAGTTAAATTAAAAAATTCATTCTCTTTATTCTATAGCTGAAGCCTACAGAGCACAAACCATGCCTGATTTATTTGAAGAACCCCGTAGAGCAATTTACAGTCAACCTCGCAAGTGCGAAAGTATTTATGGGCAAGATTACACTTGGAAAGAGGACTATAGGCCCAAGGGAAAATTTCCTGGTTGGTGTTTGAAGGGAGATCCACCTCACTTTGCTGATTGCGACAAAGATTAAAGCACCAATAGTTTCCAATAATTTAAATAAATTAAGAAATAAGTAAGGTAATAATCAAATATAGCTTTAAACATCTTTCTTTTTTTTTTCAAGCTGCGTTGTTTTCTCTTAGGATGGATAAAAATAACACGCCTTCTTAACAAATTTAACTTGTTGACAAAACAACAGTAGTTTCCAACAGAAAAGTTATTCATCGTCGTACAATTAGTACTAGCAATTAGAGCAAAACACACTTCCAAATCGGGAGAGGATTAAACATTCAGAGCTCAAATTAAGGCTATATGGTACCATCTTCACAATTTTTTGTATTTTTAATATTTGATATTCAGTTTTAATTGTATTTTATAAAGGTTAATATTTAATAATAATTCCATACAAAAAAAATTTAATATGTTGCAAAATGTTTGTAAAATTTAAATATTTTGAGTTTTTTTTAACATTTTTTAAATTCCTAAGGCTTTTTAAATATGTTTCTTTTCTTTCAAAAAAAAATTTCCAAGTACCTTATAATATACTACATAAAACTGTACATGGGTTTTTTTCTGCTGCTGCGCTTTAGTTTTTTATTATTTTTTTATAGTTAAACTTCCAAAAATTCTCAAAGAAAAACATTAATTTTGATTTTGAAATTTTTCAAAAAATGTACTGAACATATTAGAGCTAATTCCATGCACAGTTTTACAAAACATGCGTTTCAAAATACGCATAAAAATTTTAAATCCATATTTCAATTATCAAAAAAGCCTTGGGGTTTTGAATAATAGTATATGTACAAAAATTCAACATGGAGAAATATGAGTTGGAAGTTTTCATTTCATGAATAGCATGATATAATAATCCTCGAATAGTCTGAAATTTTTATGAAATGTTAATTAGCTTATTTAAAACTGTTTATCATAAGAAATTGCAAAAATGTAGAACGATTAAACAGTATACTGCATAATGAATATGTAGAAAACGAATGAAAAATCAATATTTCTTAAAACTTTATCTTAATAATTATAAAAAAATAAACACACACATTTCAGAGCTAATTCCATGCTCAGTTTGACAACTCAAATAATGCACAACATGTACAAAAGATGTTATGCCTTTGTTTTTTTAATTTCCATGATTTTAAAAGCCTTCCCATGTTAAACATTGTACACGAATGAAAGCAAAATCAAATAACAATTTATTGGTAAAATATATCAAAATCTAAGAGAGAACTTCATCTGTGCATTTGTTTAATAAATTATCTTAAAATATTTTAATAATAATAGTGTTGAATTTCACACACATGGGATGTATAATATATAACCAAAAACAATTATATAAAAATGGGAGAGTTTTGCTATTCTTGTGAATTAGATTTTTAATTATGTGAGTTATCAAAATGAGATTTAGTATTTGTGTTTGGGAGAATCCGTTTTAAAGTTTTAATTTCATTCATAATAATATCATAAAAAGCACACACAGCTTTTAAATCTTGAATACATCCATTGCTCTTTAATAAACGATACACAAACTATAGAATTTTTGCATGAATTGTACAATTCTTTCTTGAAATGGTCTGTTAATGCATATATACTATGTCACTCTCATTCACGCGTGGTAGAAAAATAATTAATTCATTTTTTATCAGGCTCTTTTCTAGCAAATGATCTAAAATATGGGCGTGGTAGTTGCTGTTCAGCATCAAATATTGCTCCATAACTTGATAAAAAATGCAGGTAAAGCTGTGAAATTTTGCAGGCATGTTTATAAAGATTCGAGGTATCAAATAAGCTAATTAAAAAAATTCGATAGTTTAATGATTTTTTGGGTACTGTATCGCCTTAAATTCCTAACTATACTGTTCACCCCAATTGTCACGAGCCAATTTCCAATGCTTTCTAAAAACATCAGCACAATTACGAGAAAGCGAAGAATAGCCACGAATTTTCTCAAATATTATAATATTATCACTGAACAATTGTCTACTCAACGAAATATTTCTGAATTCGGTAACAAAAATGCTATGTAATACTAATCCAATAAAATGTTCAGAGTATCCTAAAAATAGTACCCAAACTGCACAGTTAGATTCCTCATTGGAAGTAGATAAAAAATGCTCAAAGAACTTTACTTGTAAGATCCACAGTTTATGAGAAAAATACAAAAAAAAGTATGATGTCAAAGCCAGTGTAAGGGAAAAAAACACTGTATTGGACACATCAGCAGAAGTACTTGCAAATATTTAAAAGGGCAGATACATTCAAATCGCCGAGCATATCGGGGCAGGCTTGAGCCCGCCGTGGAATGGAGCAATGCACATGTCGCAGCAGTGCTGTGTCCACGAAGTACAAGCAGCCTGCAGACGAGCATTTAAGTTCGTTTGTGTAGTCACTGCATCTGGTTACACCATTTTTTTTTAAATTGCTCTAAAGGAAAGAAAATACAACAATGGGAGACCTTGTAATCAGACGGCCATAGAACTGGATCCTCACATCCAATTAAGTGGTCGGAGCATACCAAATTCATCCAGTCACGTACAAGACCACAGAAATACGCCGGAGCTTCATCATGCATCCTCATTCATTCATTACCATGCATCATCAGTTACCGTATTTTTCTAGTAAACTATGGATAGTACAGGTACAGTTCTTTTTGACATTTTTGTGTGCCCCCAACGAGATATCTGGATGCGCAGAGTTTAGGCACTATTAATGGGACACTCTGTATTCATTTCTGGCAACAAAATATGCGATAATATTGTAGAAGGTTTTATAGCATGTTCCTTCCGGTTAATCTTTTGAGTTTCTTTATAATGTTGTTTGAATTGAGAACTGAGCCAATGTCATTAGGAATATGCAAATTGACACTACTGTTTAAATATATCTGAAGTGAGATCATGAGAGAGAAAGGTAAATCAGTTGAACAGTTGATGGATGCGAATAGTTTGAAAAGTACTTATTAATTATATTGAAATTTGTCTTTGTAGAACGGTCTAGCCAGATTTACCAGAGAATAAAAAATGTAGTTGGAATAGCTGCTCAAAGTCTTCATCAAAAGATTAGTAGTGGCATTTATTGTCTGTTGGGATTCACAATTATAGAAATCGCTTTTTTTCTATAGTTTTGCTATAAATATTTTGAATTAAATTTTCAATATAGCAATTTTAAATATTGCATTTTTTCTGAATCACTCAAGTCTGAAAATCCTTTTGACTACATGTTTGGGACAGAATGGTATTTAACAATTTCTTATTTTTACGCTACATTTATATTTCTTATCTGCCTCTCTCTTTTAGTTTTAATAACTATAATACTAAATGTATTTCAGAAATATATGCATATGTTATATATGTCATTGAACATGCAATTTCAAGAATGAGTAAATAGAAAGAAAGGACGCTCCCACTCGACAGAGATCATAAATAATAGATGAATTTTATTTAAAAAAAAGGTATTTTCATAACGCAGAGTGAAAAAGCTTCAGCTCAGTAAGTTGTAAGGTTATCGTGAATGGCAATACAATACGTCTACAACATGTTTTGGTAGAGATTCAATGAATAGATGCATCCTGAGGGATGTTTCTCCATTCCCTATCAACGATTTGCCAGAGTTTGTGTCCAGAATGTTACGTTGAATGGGCATGAAATTAATTTTCCAATCACTTACCTGATATGTGTTTTATTAGTGAGAGATCAAGAAGAGGTTGATAGAGAAGCATTTTGTACATCTTTCGAAGAATGTCAGCTGGTGCGTGTAGTCTAAAGTTAAGCATTATCTTGCTGGTAATTGGTATTTGGAATCCCCAAAGGAAGGAGAATAGTACCGGTAGCAGCACATTATTCATGTACCATTGAGCTGTCATATAGTGCTTTGAATACAAAACAGAGGTGAGCAGAGCTTTTATCATTCGTGATGGCATCCTGAATCATGATGTCCAGTTATCCTGTAATGGAATATTCTCCGGATGTTGTTGAATTGGACTTGTTGCCATGTCGACACCACACTTGTATTCGGCCATTGTGCGTGCGTGCGTGCGTGGTTAAAAAAATGCTTCATCTCTAAGAATTCGACTCTTCGACGTGCTCTAGTCCGCATCATTGTAAACCGAGTGATGTCAATGACAGCCTTCTAAATAGATTCTAAGAATGCGGTCCACTAGCAACAAATAGGTAATGCTGCTAGTTGATATGAAATATCAAGGGTGTCCTAAATATTCAGCGAAATGACAGCAGAAACGGCATCACTGTCGCTTATCAGTAGATTGCGTCGGTTCACTTTCACCTTGAACCCACCGTCACCTCTCAGATTTGTATATTTTCTACTAAAAATTACGATTGAAGGTAACCAACTACTTACGACAACTTTTTTTTAAAGAAATGGAAATATGGGGGGGGGGATTTTAAATTTGCTTAGTACATTGTAAAAAAAAATATGCTAAAATTTGAATAGAAAGAGAAATTATTATTACCAAAATGGGAAAAAAGGGAAACAAATTTAGAAAAAAATAACATAAACGGGGCCCATTCTGTACCAAAAGTTTATGAACAAATTTCCAATTTTTCAATTCTGAGGCGTTGCTATGTTATTTTTTTTAAATAACCTTCAGGATAAGAGATATTTTAATTTTTATAAAAACTAGAGCACTTTATCATAGTTATTATATGAAATTGCTTAAAAAAAACAGTAATTATATTAGCATAAGGGACTGTAAATTTTGTAATAAAACAGTGATTGATAAATCTGAAGGTTAAAACACTTCTACTGTTATACAGATAATACACAAAAAATTTCAGTTAATTATTTTCAAAACTTTTTTTAGCAAACTTCAAAACTTTTTTCGTCCCGTTTGAGCATTTTCAAAAAAAAAACACATTTCGAGTAAAACGTGTTTTAAAGTATGACATATATCATATCTTGCTTAAAGTAAGGGCATCTGCTTGTAGTTGCTCACACTTGTAATTTTTGTTCTAGAGAACGGGAAATAATAAACTTGGTATTTTTATAAAGCTAATAAGATGGACTATAAAATAAAATCATTAAAAAATGTCAATTTTTGGCGAAATTCACAATTTTAGGGTAGTCGGATACCTTAAAATCATCTGTCTGCTGGAACTGCCTCCGTTGGTTACAGTTGGGAATTCTTGACCTTTACAAGTGTCCTTTGAGACAAGAATGTTTCTTCAATGTCTTCCCTGGTATAAATAACTGTACATATATTGCTCAATCTGCAGGTTTCTTTCCTTGTCTTGTATACTACTCATCGTGTGTCAGAGAACTGCGTACTTCATATTATTAGCATTACTTAGTAAGTTTCTAATAATTTCTCGGTAAGGTTTTCATAGTTTTGGGTAAATTTGCAATGCCTCTGAAACGGGTGGTGCAAGCTGTCTAAAAGACACTTAAAGATCTGCAAGAATGGCAGAAGCTCATCGGAAAGTTCGGTTGTTGGTTGTAGACTCTGTCGGTTGCTCCACGTTCAGCACCAGCAGATAAACTCAGTGCTTCCCTCAAATCCTCAACATTTTGACATAAAGTTAACAAATTATCTTAAACACCACCATGCGAGTTCAACTGCAAGATAAATCATCACTCCGATCAAATTTGATTGCAGTTGTTTTAACTTGACAATCGAGAAATCCCCTTTGCAAACTTATTACATCCCAAAATGGATTGGCCATTTGTTTAACTCAGATCAAAAACTTGTAGAAAATATCTTTCCAAACATTCAATAAAATCATTTAAATTTTGGGTGGCTTTGAAAGAGAACTATTTTGGCGCGAAAAGAAATGTGACATTATTAGCACGATCAAGAAAAATCTCCAGAATCTTCTTCTAGGAGACTAGAAATCCTACAAACCAGCTAACACTGCCACAAAAACAGTGCTGACTGTTCTCTCTCCGGCTCAATTTCTGAACTTTTGGACTTTCAGGTATGTCACAACAGAACTTGATCTTCAAAGTTGGAACAGTTATAATTCACCTAAAAAATTTGAACACACCAAGACTCTGCAATGGTACCAGATTCTGAGCGAAGCAATTGTACAGCTGTATTATTGAAACAGCGCTTCTAACTGGATGTACCAAAGGAGGAGTCTACAAATTCTAACTATCACCGAACTGAATGTCATTCACTTTCAAGCCATTGCATATAAACTATTTAGTTTTTTCATGATAATCATTAAATCACAAGGCCAGTAGTTAGCATTGGCAGGTATCATCCTTTCTAGAGCCTTGCATTTCACACAGACAACTTTACTTTGCCTATTCATATGTTGGTAATCAGAGTAATTAAAGAAAGTTTTCATCTACACACCTAATGGAAAAACAAAAAATATTATATATCTACAAACATTGCTTGATTCTTTATTCACACTTTAATCGATCAAAAGTGTATTGACTTGACAAAAAAACTATTTTTCTTTGTATGCATTTATCTTTTACACAAAACATGTAATGGTTTTTCACATTAAAAAATTGCAATCATACAATTATATATGTGTTAAATTCTAATTAAGTGTATTTTACGCAATTATATTTATAAAAAAAATGATTTTATATATACACACACTATTGTTTCTTTCTTAAGTGTAAAAAATATTGTTTTCTATACCAAAGATTTTATTCACATAAAATATGTGGGATAAATCATTAAATATTTAAAATAAATAATAATTGGTTATTTTCCCTTGTTTCATAAAGAAAATCTGTAAGAATTGATGACATATATATGTATATGACAATCTATACCAGGGATCGGCAACCTATGGCACGCGGTAAATTCTCAGTGGCACTCTGCACTACTCTACAAATTTGTAAATATTTAAATGCATGGAAGTTGATAAATTTTTAATGAACATTTACGGAATTACGAAAAATTCTGAAATTTGCAGCTATTCCGTAAATTATTGAATGTCATTACTGGAGAGATTGGAAAGGAGAAAATTGCATGTTCCTTGCTTTTCGCATTTGGTGCTGCATGTCTAAGTAAAAAGTCTTTCCTCATATAAAAATTATTTCGAGTTCCCAAATAAATTGTTTAACAACTGAATGCTCAGAATCGTGTCAAATTAAAAATATTAAATTACATCCCTGATTCTGCAATATGAAAGTAGAGCGGAGCAAGCACTTGGCTCGCATTAAAATTTTGTTTATCTTTTTATTTAACCATATATAATGATGAAAAATACTCTTATTTTCATAAATATGTTAAAAAAATACATAATGTATGTACAATTAAAAAAAATTTCATAGAAATAGTTATATTTTATGCTGTTTCTTTTTATGCTAAGATTATATCTTTAAATGATGCAAAATTAAAATACATAATAAAACTAGAAATCTATATTATTGACATCTAACTCTTCATGAGTTAACGGGAGAATCGAATTCTTTTAAAAATGCCCTGCTGTGTAGCACGCTGAATCCTACTGGTTGATTGGTTTGGCACGCCACAGCTAAAAGGTTGCCGATCCCTGATCTATGCAGTCAAATAGATCATGAGAAGGAATAGGCCTTTCCAAATTGGACTAAATTTGCAAGGGTCTAAAAAATAATTTTTCGTTTGAAAAATAATTTTATCTCATATACAAGATATGTTCAAAAAGTATTCGACCTTTGGCCAGAAAAAATATTGTAGTTACTCTGCGGGATTAGGATCATAATCAAATTTAAAGTAAACCCCTTGCGCCTTCACACAGCCCAGCATTCCTTCCACTGCCGAAAAAATTTTAGAAGGATTTTATTGAAAGGTTTTTGGGAAGGAACTCTGCCGTAGCATTGTGTCTTATCGCGTTTCTACTCTGAAAACGGGATCCTTTCAATTGCATTTTCATTTTCGGGAATAGCCAGAAGTCGAAAGAAGCCAAGTTCAGTGCTGATAAGAGTCCATTAGGTCCTATGCAACTACAAGATGGAGTTTTCTGTTCCACCAATAGAAGCTTGAGAGCAAATTTTGCCACCGCTCTGGCAATGATCACACATGATTGCATGTGGAGAACTTGTAATGATCTTAACTTATTCAGCAATCTCTCTATTGTTAAACGACGATCTTTCATTATCAGATATTCCACCTTCTCAATAACAGCTGCATTTCGAGTGATTTGTGGCCTACCAGAACGCTGGTCACTCTCTACCGACGTGCGGACACTTTCGAATCGGTTAAACCCCTCTTTAATTTATGTGATCCCCATAGCATAGTCTCCAAACACTTGCTGAATCTTACCAATTGTCTCTCTTAGAAAATCACCGAGATTGTTATAAAAAATTTTATATAGTACTTCTGCTCAAATCTTTCAGTCATATTTAGAGAAATAAAAATCCAACGAAAACATATAACAGAACCTCACTTGCCTGCAGAAATGACTGGAACACTTGAAAGAAGGGGGAAATTCAAGCTTATGCATTAAGCTGTCACCTATCATTGAGCAAAGTGGTACCCTTTTAAAATCTCTACTGTGCGCGGGAAAATTCAAGATCAGATACTTTTTTAACAGACCTTTATCTTCAAATACTTACGCACAAATTTATTTCGTATTCATTTTGCTAATACTAATTGTAGAACTTAAAGATGTAGAAAAAATATAGTGGATTAAGCAATGAGAATCTTATGTTGCTTCACAGTTCTTAAGTAACTAAAGAAAAAAAATTTTGTTTCACGCAATCGTTTTGAATAACACAATGCAGACGTAGTGTCTCTGGATGTTGATAACTCTGATTTAAAATAACCGTTCTACGCAGTCAGTCACCTTTGTTTTGGCACCATTTCACAAAGGATAATTTAAAGTCTTATATTAAAGAAGATAATAGCAAAGGTGTGTCCGAGATAAACTTTTCGTTTTCAGTTAATTTTCAGTGACTCTGTTTCAGAAAACTTTAAAGTTTATCAACCCCTAAATATATATATATGAAATTATTAAAAATAGTTTATCTCAACACGGAAAAAAAATTATTAAAATTATTCAATTTTTAATATAAGTCCTCAAAGAAATTAATTAAAGGGAGAAATCTCCTTTGTAAAAAATTGTAGTTGTGTGTGTGTGTGGTGGTGTGTGTGTGTGTGTGTGTGTGTGTGGTGTGTGTGTGTGTGTGTGTGTGTGTGTGTGTGTGTGTGTGTGTTGTGTGTGTGTGTGTGTGTTGTTGTGTGTGTGTGTGTGTGTGTGTGTGTGTGTGTGTGTGTGTGTGTGTGTGTGTGTGTGTGTGTGTGTGTGTGTGTGTGTGGTGTGTGTGTGTGTGTGTGTGTGTGTGTGTGTGTGTGTGTGTGTGTGTGTGTGTGTTGATTAATTAATACTCCTTTTTTCTTTAAAATTTCGGCAAAATTAACTATTTTAAAGCAATATGAATCAACTATAAATTATTTTTATGCGGTATGAATTCGCTAAAAAAAATAAAGAATAGAATTAATTTTTTTAGGAATTATTTTGGTAAATAAATGAAATCAAGTTTTCTACTTATATTAAAATGGGCCTGTCGGGGGAAATCATATATGTTTCCTTGCTTTTAAGTGATAAAAACTTTGATATTTCAGAATGATAAAATTACAAAAATTACACGACTACATTCCCCTTTTTAATTTCTTTTTAACATATTTGTAATAAAATTCAATGCACCAAATAGAATAAATAATTCTACAAAGTTTTTTAAAGGGCTTATTTGATGTAACTTTTACGAATAAAAAACTTTTTAAATGAAAAAAAGAAATTTACAATTCTCAATACCTTTTTGGTTGAACATTTATATACATTCATACATTGTATATATATGGTGAAAATCGTTTAACACACGAAACTGAGGGGACTGAAATATTTTTTCGTCTTAAAAGAATTTCGTGGTAAAGGATATTGCAAAAAAAGGACATATATTCAATAAAATTAAGTTTATTAGAGTACATTTTATTTACATAGATATGTATATATGTATGTATTTAAAAGACAATGAAACAAAAACATTCACAAGAACTTAATAAAATTTAATATAAAATTTTCACGTTTTTTGAAAAATAAAACATTTAATGCAGCGTTTTTCAAACTGTGGATAGTGGACCCCTAGGGGGCTTGATAATCCTACCAGGGGGGCATGAGCATATCGAAAAGTCGAAAATAAAAGATTTAAAAAGTTATTAATTTACTGAAAGGAATCAGAACAAATACATTCTGAGATAATAAAAAATGTATATTTACAACGATATAGTATATTTATAAATGTATCAGTTCTGCACAATGTATTTGATCCTTAATTCATCAATATTAAGTTAAGAACAAGTTTAATTATTGCTAATGACCCCCATAGGCTTGTCATATACAAAATTATATGCAAAATTTAATACTTATCTTGATAATTTGTACAGTTTATAATTAAAGTCGTATTGTAGCCTTAGCATCAGAGTACATTATTATTGTATGTAGGGGGCGCCATGAAAATTGTGATTGAAAATTGGGTCACAAATACTGAAAATTTGAGAAGCACTGATTTATTGAGTTTTGGAAAATAGTCTAATATTTTTCTTTGTATTGTCTTTCTTAGCATCAAATTATCAACAAATTGTTCGATGCCATCCATTTTGTTATTCATTTCCCCAATGCACAAACACGATGTGTGTCTAAGTAACTGCGCATACTTTTCATGATGTTCCTCAATTCGGATGACGTGGGAACAGGAGCTGCATCATTTATTTCATTTTAATCGTCGTTATCTGTATCAATGATATTTTTTGAGCTTTTAACAAGCTCCAAAATGGCTTCGGTTGTCATAATTGGAGCTGTACACACATTCTCATCATTTACTGCAACAAATTAGCCCGCTCATACTGTCGGACAGTCCAATAACACAGAAACTTTCTCAAACATTTCATTAAATGTTCATTCCCATAAGTGAAATTTTTTCATGTTAAGCTATTTTCTTTTAGTGTTAAGGGGGGGGGGAGAATATATGCATATTAGTTTTTCGAAACCGTTGTATTATTTGTGTTAATCGATGTTTCGTCTTAAGCGTTTTCTCGTTAAATATATTTTACTGTGAATACATTTCAGAGAGATTTACCTCTAAGAATTATAATTCATGTGTTGATGAGACGATCTCATTTGATGTGTCTGGAGACCCAATTTCAAAAATATTTTATTTCAAGTTTTATGCTGAAAAAAGAAATTGGCATTGTGAACATTCTTACTCTTGACCAGTTAACGAAATATCAAAAGAAGGAACAATTAAATTTTTTTCTAAAACTTCCTAAAAAAATCCTAAGCATACTTCCATCATTTTGTGCTTCATGTTTATTTGAATGGTAATTTTAAAGGGTGGTACGATTTATACAAAAAATTTTAACTTTATGATTTTCATAATTTTTTTGGATGTCCTATTGTGTATGTACAGTGTAAAACAGATTTTGTGCTCAAAATTTCATAAAAAGCTAAACTTTTAATTTTTTAAGGGAAAAACTTGAAACTTATGAACAGATTTTAAAATGTTACTCCACTACAAAAATTGACGTACATATATGAAATTTGATTTTCAAGTACGTTAAACTATGTATAAAAAAAGTTGGTATAGGTTTTGTGATAACATGATTGGTATTCGTACAATACTTCGTTTTATGAATGCTTATTGAAAATTCGTTTAAAAAATGTGTAAATTCTAACTTCAATTATTTTGCAAAAGATAAGTATCAATTTAATTGAAAAATGCATACCAACTTTTGTTCCATGTACTATTAGCAACAAGTGAAAAAATTTCCAAGTACTAAGCCCAATAGAAAAAAGCCTTAGCATTTTAAATGAAGATAAACTAGTTATTTTATCTTTCTCTGAGATAAGTCAGTTTAAAGTTTTGATTTGCCATTGGAATGTGAATAAAAACAAACGTAAAAGTTATCATAACTCTGCGTTTTTTAAACTTTGAGTTTTCAAATTTTGTGAGTTTGTAGAAAAGTATATAAAAACTAATTTAGACTATAAAAAAATTAGGTTTGATTTTTTAACTGATTTTTGTAAATTGAATCATATTGGTCCTCTTAATATTTACAAATATAAATTTAAAAAGTTCTCAAAACTGGGGAAACGTTATATAGTATCAAATATGTATCCAAGATTTAACTCTTTATATATGAAAGTATTTATTAGTTTGAATATTTGGCTTTGTTTGATTAAATATGAAATTATATTCGTAAGTATACAAATCATTCTACCTATGCGAAAAAGATGATGTATAATACAAAAATTAAGAGAAAAATAATTTTAAAAAAATATTTTCAAAATTAAATATTGCCACAGATTTGAATTTTCGAAAAAAATTGGCAAATGACTCAATTTTGTGTTAGATGATTTTAGACTCAAAATTATTTTTTTACGTTATAAATAACCAAAAATGATGATTATTAATAAGTGAAATACTAAGTAGAGGGAATCTTTTGCAATGTACATTGAAACATTTCATAATCCACACTTTCTCTCTCTCTTTCTCTCTGACAGAGCTGTCCGATCCAAAGTTTTTAAATTTTCTCTTTATCAAGCATTTTAACTTCGCGCGATAGCAGTTTTTTTTTTTTTTTTTTTTTTTTGTTTTTGAAAAGAATTTAATACTAAAGAGAAAACTGTTAAATACGCCTAATGTTTTTTTTTCTTGTAATTGTGTAACCCCCTCTGTCTACTCTCGGACCCGGCTAAAGGTGTGGGAAGAAGTGAAGGACGACTCGGCATGATACTTTTTAATTATTTATTCAACACACTGATTATCACAGACAAAATTCAATTAACCAAATAGTTTGAGATGTTTCCCAGAAAAGAACAGGGGTTTTGCTACGAGAGTCGCGAGTTCGGAGAATACTTCTAATCAATTGATCCACCTTTTATGAATCAATCTTCTACTTTAATATATAATTTACACTGTAGCTGTGTGACTAATCGTCACTTAAATCTCTTTAACAATTTACAGCCCAAAACGCGCTATCAATATGACTAATACTTGATCTTTAGATATTCTTCCTATCATCTACTTCTTAATATTTCAATCTCCAGGCAACTTCATTTAATCATAAACTCTCCTCTATCTATCTATCTATCTATCTATCTATCTAACAAGCAAACCTATACTATATATAACAGACCTAATCTGCATATCACGGTTTCTTCTTCAGAAAGGGTTGTTGTTATTCACAGCCCAAAGATTCCCCAAGAGGGTTAATGGAAGGACGCGTATAGATCCGTCACAACTGTTTAGTAGGTGTCATTTCATTGCATTAAGATATCCAACTACGTTCGGATAAGTGATTTTACAAAAGCGTACAACGAATACGCTTTTGTAAAATAGAATTTTTAATATTTAGTGACACTTAGATTAGAATACTCGTATGAAATTGTTTTAAAAGTATTATTGCAATAAAAAAAATAATTTAAATATTGTATTTTTTTTTAAAAGTAATTTAGAATTATTTATTTTCAAAACATTCACCTTTTATGAAATTAGATTCTAAAATAATATTTTGTCTTTAAATAGCTCAGACCTCTGAGAGCCTGAACAAGGATTTTTGAAATATATATAACTTAAAAAGCTATTTCTCCATATTTTAATACAGTAAAGTAGAAAAATTTTAGTAAAAAAACACCTGTTAATATTTCAATTGGTTGTAACTGAAAATAATATGATTTTTGTAAGTCCTTGTTCAGGCTCTCTGGAGAAGCCTTAGCTATGTATAAGTAAAATATTATTATAGAAGCATTTTCATAAGAGAAGAATGTTTTTAAAATATGAAATTGTATATTAATTTTTTACCAAAATATTGCATTTAAGCAATTTTTTTTTATTGTAATCATATTCCTAAAGCAATTTTATTCCTGTATTTTAATCTAAGTGACATTAAATGTTTAAAAAAATATTCGTTTGCACGTTTTTGCAAAATCAAGGTTCCGAACATTGTCGGATACCTTAAATGTTAAAAAGTGCTCATATGCTTGTTTTTCCTTAACAAAAATTGCCTTAACTCTTCGCCATGAGGAAAGATCAAATACTTAAACTTCATTCCCCTTTTGGCAGTACTTAACACGGAATTTTTTTTCCCTTCATCTGTATACCAGCAAACATCTTTTCTACATAGGCAGGTTTTGAAATTCTGAAAAGAAATTCTTCGATCCACTCTAATATACATTAATTTCCACAACCACACAAAAATAAAAAAAATATATAATCGCAATCTTTTCTTCAGCAAGTCGAAACTAGCAATGCCAGAAATACAAAAGCATTTAATAATTGGACATTTATATTAATCTCATGTAAGGAACATATTTGTGGAAATACATTCTCCTTTTATGAAAAATGCTTCTATAACAAATAATAGTTTGCGTATAAACAGCTAAAGCTTCTCTACAGAACCTGAACTAGGATTTTTGAAAAATTCACATTATTTTCAGAGTTATTATCAATTGAAATAATAATCGGTAAGTTTTTTTCGGGGGGGAGGGGGTAAAATTTTTCCACTCTTTTGTATTAAGGTATCCGACTACCCTACAATTGTGAATTTTACCAAAAATTGACAAATTTTTTATGATTTTTTATAGGCCATCTAATTAGCTTTATAAAAATACGAAGTTTATTATTTCCCGTTAGCTGGAACAAAAACTTCAAGTGTTTTAGTAAAAGCATACGTCATTACTTTAAGCAAGATGTCATACTTTAAGACGCTTTTTACTCGAAAAGTGTTGTTTTTTTAAATACTTAAATGGGAACAACGTTTGCTCAAAAAGTTTTTGAAAATAATTAATTGAAATTTTTTTTGTAAGTTCTGTATAATAGTAGAATTGTTTTAACCTTCATATTTATCAATCGCTATTTTATTAGAAAATTTACGGTCTAGATGTATAATCACTGTTTTTCTAAGCAATTTAATATAATAACTAAGATAAAGTGCTCTAGTTTTTTTTTTAAAAAAGAAAATGTCTCTTATCCTGAAGGTCATTTCAAAAATGAATAACATAGCAACACATTAGAATGAAAATATTTTGAATTTTTTAAAAAACCTTTGGTACAGAATGAGCCGCGTTTATGCTATTTTTTGTAAATTTTTACCTAATTTTTCCCATTTTACTAATAATAATATCTTTTTCTCTTCTTAATTTTAGCATATTTTTCTTAAAATATGCTAAACAAATCGAAAAATATCAACAAAAAAAATCCCATATCACCATTTTATTTTTAAAAAAAGTTGTCGCAACCAGTCGGATACCTTAAAATATGTATAAATCCACTTCTAAGTTATATAATACAAAAATATTAGTTCAGACTCCACACAGAGATCTGAGCTATATATAGGCAAAATATTATTATTACAGAAGCATTTTTCATGAAAGGAGAATGTTTCAAAAATGGTAATTCTGTATTTATTTCTTGCCGAAAAAGAACAATTAAGTAATTTTTTATTGTATTTATATTCGTAAAACAATTTTTAAGTGTATTATAAATTTATTAAAAAATTATCTAGAAATCTCTTTTTTTAAATATTTCACTGCAGAAAACAATTCAAATATCTTCATCTTCAAGGAAGAACAATTTGCTTCATTATCGTTGTTTATTTTTGAATGAAGGTCTCATGCATAAACAAAGAGATGTTTTTGTACCTTCACCCATCAGCTGATTTCAAGACAAAAACAAAACACATTTCGGGTTGCGTGTCTTAAAGCAACTTCTTTGTTGTGTAATGACTTAAAACTTATACTGGAAAGAAGTTCAAGCGTCAATAACCATTCTGGCATTCTTACAACGAATTTCTGGAACTGTTCCAATGCTTCGAGAAAGTAGGAAAGTTACTGACTTTTCCAACTCCTCTTTCCATATCTCGCAATCTATCTGTAATAGACTAATATAATTTTGTATGCCAGCTTTCGTTCTTTGTGCAGAAGTATTTTTAAATAATAATATCACATTGCATCATCTGTTTATGCATATTTCTATTATTTTCCATCAATATTGGAGGCAATCTCCCAAGTAAATAAACTTGAACAAAATTTAAACTCATATATCATCATAAAATATCACACACAAAAATACGACCCAAATTTCTGTAAAAGGAAATATTTAAATATTGCAGTGGTTTGTGTTTTTTAAATTAAAAGCAAGTATAGTTTTTAAATTGTTTTGCCTTTTGAAAATACTAAAAGCTTTTCGTTTCCAGAAGTTTAAAAAAATTGCAACTTCAGAGTAAACTTGGGTACATATATTGGGTAAGTATATTTTAATTTCAGGTATTATGCATAGGACTCAGCCCCAAATCAGTATATTATTTTAACGTATAATTATTATTGCACAAAAATAAATGGTTACAATAATAGTGCCACTGCGTTAGTAAAAATGCTCGATGCTCGTCGGCGCTGTCCTACGATAGAGAGCCTTTGTCTATTAATTATTAATTTCCGCGTATTCGGTGGTATAAAGAATAAAAGTAAATTGCTCTTTTGCTCTCGAAAATAAAAACCAATTTTATATGGTATTTCAGGTATTTTATTTTTTGTTTATATTTTTGACTGGTTTATTATTTTATTATTATTTTGATTGTAAGCATCCTTTTCTGTTTGTTATCTCCAATGGAGAACTGGGCCTCTATAGCCCGGGGGCTCTGGGCTGCAGCCCATTAAGCCCATACGTAGATCCAGCCCTGCTAATGCCGAGATCGAACTTAAGATGGTACCTCATTCTCCTAACTTTCACTGCACATCAATCATACATTTCTCTTGGCTAAGTTCAATTTAAATAGTATTATAATCTTTATTATTCTGTAAAAATGGCTCTTTGATGGAACCACAAATCGTGATTGCGAGTTAATCGGATCATTACTCGTCACAAAATTCGCTAGAATCACTGGGTTACCGAAATTTTGATTTAATTAAAGATAATTTTTGTTTTTATCGAATATGTGCAACACAAATAGTGGCCGTGGTAGCCTCGTTGTCAAGAAAACGGACCCGTGGCCGGCGTGTCATGAGTTCGAACCTAGTACCGCTAAAGATCCGCCGTGTAGGGGAGCGATGCAGATGTTAATTCTGTCGAGAACTCAAGCGTCCTCCCCTTTAGTGTGGTGTGGTAATTAGGAGGGGAGTGCCGGCTCAGATGTCGTCATCACTTGACCATGACTCAAAATTATACAAGGTCCGTCGCCAAAAGCTCTCGAGTAGCTGAACTGTGCGACTCACTCACGCAACACAAAAACTTCATTTTTTAAATACTCGAGCTAGTTGATTGTGGCATTAATGATAATGTAAAAAAAATTATATAATATCATTTTTTAAATTAATTTTATTTTTATAAATGTCACAAATGAGAAATATTCAGGTTTCCTTATTTCCCAAAAATATGAAATGCAACTTTGCAAGGAAAAAAAATATCTACACAAGTGCATCTGATATAACTGAACTAATTGTTATAGCTGTGTAATATATATAAAAAATGTGTGTGCATTTACGTCTTTTAAATTATAATCATTTGTATATGATTTATTTATATTTTTTACTGGAAGATTTAATTTTAGATATATAGCTTAACTGTTTAAAAAATATAATGATGTCTAGAATAACAATCTTATAACAACTCCACGTGGAATAATTATTCTACAATGAAGAATGCTGAAACAACGAAACTTTTAATGCCACGATATAACACATCACTCAATAAGTCCCGGGCATAATTAATAAAACAACAACTTTTCTGCAAAATTGAACTTTATTTATCAAGATACTCCCTTTAAGAGTGATACATGCAGCCCAGTGCTCGTCTAATTTTTTAATACATTTTTCGTAGAACGATTTGACTTTGTTCTCAAAATAGGCTTCTACTTCGGTAATCACTTCTTCCTTTGTACCAAACCTCTTTCCCTGCAGCATTCTTTTAAGATTTGAAAACAGCCAGTAGTCACTGAGGGCCAGATCTGGACTGTATGGTGGGTGGGAAAGTAATTTGAAGTGCAATTCGATCAATTTGACCATCGTGTTCATGGGCTTGTGTCACGGAGCATTGTCTTGGTAAAACAGTATTTTTTTCTTTTGCATTTGAGGACGTTTTTTCTTTATTTTTTCATTCAGTTGATCCAATAACGCCATTTAATATTCACTATTAATTGTTTTGAATTTCTCAAGGTAGTCAAAAAATAAAATAAAATGAGCATCCGAAAATACGGACGCCATAACCTTGCTAACTAACGCTTGAGGTTTTTGGTCGCTTTGGACGCCTTTCACTGGCTTCTGTCCACTCAACTGACGATCTTTTTCATTCAGGCGTGTAGTAATGTATCCATGTTTCATCCACTGTCACATATCTACATAAAAAATCCTGTTTATTTTGCTTAAATAGCTCCAAACAACGCTCTGAATCGTCGATGCGTTGTTGTTTTTGATCAACAGTGAGAAAACGCGGCACCCACTTTGAACACAGCTTTCTCATTGACAAATGATCATGCAAAATAGCAAATGCACTGCCTTCTGATACCTTTAAATTCTCTGCTATCTCACGCAACTTCAATTTATGATTGGCTAAAACGATTTCATGCACTTTTTTGATGATTTCTGGAACAACTGCAGAATTTGGGTGACCTGAACGTTCAACGTCGTTTGTGTCTGTACGACCACGTTTTAAGTCAGCATACCATCTTTTAACAGTTGTTTGCGATGAAGCAGAGTCCGGATAACATTTATCAAGCCATTGTTTTGCTTGAACAGTGTTTTTCCCCATCAGAAAGCAATGTTTGATTAGCACACGAAATTCTTTTTCATCCATGGTTTCAAAGCAGTTGCCACTGATGCCACAAAAAACCACTGTAACTTTTAACTAAACAAGATATTCTCTCGAAATTTTGACACGTGCCGAATGAAAGTTAGTACTACTAGGTTAGGCTTAGAAAAGTTAGAGGATAGCGCCATCTATATCTTAGCCCGGACTTATTGAGGATGTGTTATTTGTATCAATTCCAAAACGCTTATAATAAATATGAAAAATACATCTCGTAATGAAAACTAACTTAATTTTTCAATAACGCGATAGCAAAAGAGATCGCAGTAGCGTATATAGTAATAGTGAATATGTGTACAACCTTGATTATATATATTATGTGCTCTTCGCACTTTTACATTATATCAAAAAGAAAGTTTAAATTATTAGACTTAAGTGATAAATACTCAGCATCACTAAGCATGTAAATTTTCAATTTTTTAAATTTTCCCCTTAGAAAATATTTAAAAATAACTTAATTTTTAGAAATAACATAAAACACAAAAGACATTCTAAAAATGCATAAAAAACGTCCTAGCTCGTGTACATAATGTAATCTCATATTCATAAATTTCGAATCCCACGAAAATTGAACTCCCCCCCCCCCAGAGTAAAAAATTCACATTATCAAACACCTCTTCAAGAATAACATGCAAATTACAGGAAGCCACAAGAAAATGCTGATAGTATGTCACGAGGACGAGAGTGCAAGAGAAGTAGAAGGAATATTGAGAGTATAAGAAATATTGGCTAAGAAGTAAAATTGTTCACATACATTTTGTAAGCCGCTCTGGGTTGTTGTTGTGTTGTCCATGCAGTGCTGAGAAAGCAAATGGCGCCGAGGGCGTCCAAAACGACCCTTGGTATGTCGACGAAATTTGGCGAATAAAGCAGTTGATGACCCGTGGGGTTTAGGTATATGTTATGGACTTCGGCCAATATACAAGGACAATTAAAAATATAATTAGGAGAAAGTTCAATTACAGGACAGTGAGAACAAGTGTTGTAATTTCTTTGGCCATCAGGGGATTTTTCATCTCTTTAAAGTATCTTGTACGTAGTCTGGCTATTGTGGTTGAAATTAATATCTGGAATGAAGTGCTGGATGGAAGGTGGGCTTACGTCTGGCTATTGCATTGGCATCACTAAGGGTAAAACTATTGGAAAGTTGAAGGGAAATTAAAGCCTCCTTGGCAAGGTTATAAACCTGCTCATTTCCGAAGATATCTACGTCGGCCGGTATCCATTGCAAAGTGCAAGTTCTTTGGGCTTCAGCTACTCTGTTTATAAGGATAATTATATCCTGGGTTTGTTGATAGTTGCCTCTCAAGATCACCTGGGGCGCAAATCTAGAAACTGAGAACTGTAAAATGCCACTAAAACTTTCAAATGCCCTCTTCAGGTAGTTCACCAAAGCTTCTTTACTGGCCATAATTTATTAAATTTCACATAGGTAATAGAAAACCCTCCGGGCTGGGCAAGGTTGACTCAACCTTTCATCCCTTCATTGGGTCGATAAATGAGTACCAAGCGAACTTGGGAACTTAGCAGTGGGGGCTTCGCTTCAGACTGACCACCTGATCGGAACATCTGCTCATGCACCTCAGGGCCCAAGGTCACGTATACTGATATAGGCACAGTAGACCTTGGCTCTCATGGGCTGTTGCAGCACTGAGTTAAGTTATAGTCAGAAGATCCCTCCGCATAGGCAGTTGCTTCGTTTTTGGCCGAATTCGAAAGCTTCTCGATTGTGTGAAGACCTTTTTGCTTGAGCAGTGCAACTGACTCTTTTTTGTCACAAGGTTGTAAAAAATGAAATTGATTTTTGCTTGTGAAAAGAGACAGATGTGTGTGTGGACAGAAGAGGTTCTTTAATGATATCAGTATATTTATGCTCAATGTGAATTTCTTTCCTTATTACATGGTTATGTTGTAGAGTTGAGGACCGTTTCAGTCTATGTCTGATTGTGCAGGACTTAAAAGTTTGGCTGACGAGTTTTGTTTGGGAATTTTATAGTGGTCAAATTTCTTCGATTATTTAAGGGGTTAGGCCACCCTCTGTTTCGTTATTTGTTGATGAAAGAGCTTCAATAATGATTTTGAATGCTCTGTACTGAAGATTATCTATCATCTATTGCAGAGGAAGAAGCTGGTGCCCAAATGGAAGCGGAATATTCTAGAAGTGGCCTAGCAAGAGAGACACAGGTATTGAGGAGAGAATCTTTGAACTTGAGCCCCAAGATGCGCCACACAGTATTTTCAAAATATTTAGCTTCTTAAAGACTTTATTTAAGCTTTGTGAGATGTGTTGAGAAAATCTCAGTTCTGAATCTAGAGTTAGTCCAATGTATTTAGGGTGTGTGGTTTGTTTAATTACAGAGCCACATAAATTTATGATAAGGTGGAAAACTAAGAGCCATTAACGAATAATTATGAAGCAGAGGACGCATGTGAACGCTTTTTTTTATTTGGTTGAGTTATCGGCCGCCTGAATTGTCCAAAGTGCCGATTCCAAGATGATGGAAATGCTAGTTGACGTTTCAGTAGGCAACATCCCCGAGTTAAAACGCCGAATGAAGGCTGGTATTTGGAAGTAACTACCAAACAAAGCAGACAGAGCATACCATCCGATCTGTCTCGTCAGCTATCTGCAGCAAAGGGTGCGACAGTTTCATTTCAAACCGTGCACAGACGTTTTGGACATATTGGTTATGTCAGGGATGGCGAACTAGTTGCACGCGTGCCATGGATGGAACGCTACGCAACATTTTCCGCATGCTAGCAATCATAATGGTTTGCATTTTATTTCAAAATAAGAAAGTTCACTGTGAAGTATTACGAACAGACGCGCGTGATTGGTCGCGGGGGGGGGAGGAAAACCGGTTAATTTTTTTTCTTAGTTACGTCATGGACTATAAGTGCTCGTGATGCAAAGTTTGTCTACGCATAGTATAGTCCATTTCATTGACACCACTGTAATTTAAAGTTTGTGTTATATTACAATTTTTAGCTGTTATTTAACATGACTATTTCAACAAAAGAACAGAAACTGCAAGTGTACCAGAGAATTTGACATTTGGTGAATCTAGAAATATGGCATCATTAGTAAATGCAAAAAAGCTGTGTGTGTTTCATATTCTGGAATAGTGGTATGCCAAACATCGTCTGTAAAACGGCATTTTGAAACAAATCACAAATCCTTTTGTCAAAAAGGTGAGTCATAGCAAAATAATTAATAGCATAAAAACCGTTCAGCAGATGACTCCAATTCAGCATGCATTCTACTAAAAGTAACATTTTACAATCCTAATATAGGTTATTTGTCATCCAATCTGCAACAACATAAGTCACATTAATGTTAATTCGAATTACACTTATAACGAAAACATTTACAATTATACAGTACAAAATGTATTTTTTCGTAATAAATAGTTTCGTGTTGTTAGCATTTAATTTTATTATTTTCTCAATTCAGAAGTAAAAATTATTTGATACCTCATTAAGCACATCTTTAGAAAAAAATGGCACATTGACCCATAAAGGCTTGCCACCCCTAGTCTATCTGCTCGCAATCCTGGAGTAGAACATACAATGTGTGTGTGTGTGTGTGGTGTGCGTGTGGTGTGTGTGTGTGTGTGGTGGTGGTGCGTGGTGGTGTGTGTGTGTGTGTGTGTGTGTGTGTGTGTGTGTGTGTGTGTGTGTGTGTGTGTGTGTGTGTGTGTGTGTGTGTGTGTGTGTGTGTGTGTGTGTGTGTGTGTGTGTGTGTGTGTGTGTGTGTGTGTGTGTGTAAATTTTTCATAGTGCAAAAATCGTAGTTTTTATGAATGATATCATACATACTCAACCTTTTTTCCTTTAACTTTTGTTTAATAAATGAGCTTTATGAATAAGTCTCACTTTTCTTTTGTTTCTGAACTATTATTTCTCGGAGATGGTATTGTTTTTAATTTATGGACATTTATGCAAAGTCAAAGCTTTTTTTAAAAATAGAGCGTTTAAAGGAATTCTTTTAATTTAAAAAGAATGAAACATCTATTTCTGTGCCATAAGGGAAATTCCATCCCTTACAGAGATATGTTTGAAATTTTAATACCTTCTAAAGCAGCAATACTCAACCTGCGGCCCACCGAGCCTTTGTAAGTGGCCCGGTCATGGCCTATTTCTCTAAAAAAATTCACTTATTTGAGAACAAAGTATTACAAATTTGGTGAAAAATTCTTTATCAAGAAATTAAGTATTTCAATTTTGCTTTTGCTGTCGATGTCGTACGGGTGTGAATTAATATTCGTTTTCTATTTGTAATGGTTACGATTAGTTGTAACAGACAACAGTGGAGTAGAGTCAATTTTATGGGTGGAATAATTTTAACTATCTTTCACATCTTGCAAGCGAAAAATGTTCGATGAAAATATATCGTCTGAAGACTATTGAGATGTTGACTAATTTGTAGTGAAAAACAAACAAATTGTTTGATTTGTCACGAAAGTGCTGTATTTAAAAAATACCAATAAACAGGAACAGTAGCGCACATAAAATTTTTGCAGGGGGGGGAGTCCATGATTGAAAGTCCCCCAACTCCTATTATGCTTCAAGACAACATCAATTGATTCTTCTGATTTTATCCATTTTGTTAACAGAAAACAGTAAAAAATAAATTATTGAATTAATAATTAGCATTAATTAATTAAATATATATATATATATATATATATAATATATATATATTTAATTATCATCAATAGAAAAAACTCAAGGGCTTTGGGAGGTGTCCGGACCCCCAGGACACACCCTTATGTGCGCCATTGAACAGGAATCATTCAATGACACTTTTCCTTGAAGATCTTTTTCAAGAGGTGATATAAATAGGCTTTCTTCAATAATCTTTGTAACAGCAACAAAGTGTTTTGTCAGTGGTAATGTCACAGTGGTAACAAAGACATCCTATGAAGTTGGTTATTTTATTGGTAATTATACGAAACCACTTACTGATGCAGGTATTATGAAGGAAGGTTTCTTAAATTTGTGTGCTTCTAATTTAGTGTTAAGGAATATAAAGAATAATAATTAAAAAAGGCGAAACAGTCGTTTTATAATATTTTGATCAATTTTCCACATTTTAAATTTCCAATGTTATCTTGGTCTTAAAGCATTTCTCCCCTCCCCATCTCTTTTATCCTCACGTTGCGGCCGTGGGAAATAGCTAACTTATGTATGTGGCCCACGTGAAATAGCTGGCGTATGTACGCGGCCCAGCAGAAAAAAAGGTTGAGTACCCCTGTTTTAAAGTATCAGTAGAAACAAAATTCCTTTTTTTGGTTTAGGAAAATGTGGGTATTGGTTTATTGAGTACTGTTTCAGCAGGGGCGTAGCTACCGCCGTATCAGCCGTATCACTGATACGAGGCCCCAAGCTTCAAGGGCCCTAAAATGTGCAAAAAAAATAGTTGGAAAATGTTGAGAGCCCACCCAAAAGGGCCTCCAAGGAATTTTGAGCCCACGCAGGACTAGTTACGTTTGTGTGTGTTATCGTATTGCAATCACCAATTTTGAAACTATTTGGCGTAAAAATATGTGGAATTATGATATTAATTAGTTCCATTTTTCACATAGTTCTTCATTTCTGATCGATTTGTGATGGAAATTGTGTAGTTTCCATGTTTTTGAAGATTTAACTGTAATTTTTATGGTGATCTATTCCTTATATTTCAGGAAATGAGTAATTAAAATATCCTTAAAAATTTATTAATTGATTCACGTTTCACATTTGTTGTAGGTACTATTGTTTGAAAATTTTTCTGTTCGCATAGTACGCAAATTTTTTTAATCCTGATTTTTTTTAAAGAAAATCAATCTGTTTCTGGTTTGAAAATTTATACAAAACAATGCAGATTCTGAATGATCTAGAAAAATTATAACTACGCCTCATGGCTAAACTCGCCCAAGGAGCATTAGAAAACCTTTGCACGGCTTCACTGGTTGCGTGTGCTTCTAGTTTAGCCATTTATTTTGAATCAAATTTCTTTTCAGTTTATTGACTAATGCAATTTGGCAACAATATTACGTTTAAGAGTCCTGTTGAAATGCGTACACCTGGGTTTGTTTTGATTATTCGATGAAATCAGAATGAGGTAGACAGCACCTAGGGGTTTCAGCCGGACATTAAGTTTAGAAAAAGAAAAAAAATCTTGGAATGCTTCAGCAATCAGACTGTGATTTTTTATTTGAAATACCTCCTGTGAGAACTGGTCATGTTGCTGTTAGCTACGATAAATGTGTACTAGTTTGGGGTGGATATAAAGTAAGTTGTAAGCACTGCAACGCGTCTGAAAAGAATACAAGGAAAATTTTATTATTTTTTTTTAAAAACTCTGATAATTAACCCTCATATATTTTGCATAATAATGGGGCAACATATTAAGATATACACACATCAATTGTTATAATTTTTGAAATTAGTTTTAATGAAAATTACTTTAAATGCCAAAACTATTTTTGATGAATCGCCCTAAAATGAATTAGATTTGCAAAATGGGCTCGGAGTTTTTTTCTTCTTGTTATCATGGGTTTTCAGATTATTCTGACCAAAGTGTCTTAACTTTTATCTGGAATACAATTATTTTCAGATAATTTTTTATTTATACTGTTATTTGAAAATAATAATAATCAATGGAATTATTTGTTTGCTTTTGTTACCTTGGATGTTATTTTTTATAAAAAGTATTTGTGTTAAGCTGTTTCAGATATAAAGTATTAAAAAATATAGATAGTTAAACAGCTTTTGATCAAACCAAAGAATATATTTAAAATGAGAATTATAATTTGATAGGAATTGTAGATATATGCTGGTGTGAGTACATTGACACTTAATGAAAAACTAGTTTTAGTGAGAATCTTTATTTTTAATCCCCTTCCCATTTGTCCTTTAGCTGTAATATCTGAAATGTGTTTGGGAATAAACTTCATTGTCATTGAACCACAATGTAATATGTACATATCATACTATCAATCAACTATTTCAAATCAAAAGACGTCACCTTATCCTGGGATATGCAGACAACAGTCGAAAACGGCACTTACGTATTATCGCAGCAATCACCTACATTCAAGAAAACTCTACAAGTTGGCAACCTCAATTTCTCATATATTGCATGCACTGAATCAGCAATCATGTGTGTTATATAATGTCACCAACAAGTGATGATAATACATAAGTTCCGAAAACTGCTCCTGCACATGTTCAAACATAATAAAGTCTACTGATTTGGCGAAGTTGGTAAATGATGTGATATGCAAGTACCATATTTGGTATACATTCTTTTGTAGAGCAGTCAATTTTATTGAAGCATTTTATTACATCTCAAATTTTCAGTTACACTGGGGGGAATTGCTGATTACTACTGATTAGTCATATGTGTTAGTTTTATTCTATATAGAATGATCTCAAGGGTTTAAGTATTGCAAGACATTTCTTGGCATTGTGAAGTGTTTAACTAAAATTCTTGAATAATAGCTGTAGTTTTTTTTTGGTACATTTTATGCCATTGACCAAATTTGCCAAGAAAAAAGACATTTCCAATTCAAAAAATGTTTCCAAATGCTGTCATCATTCTTGTGTTCAAGTGTGTGCTGGGATGGTTTCCACTAATGGCTATATATCATGACATTTGGCAACAGCTTTTGATTGAATGAATTGATCAACAATATAATACACAAGTCATTTTTTTTCTTTTGTATTTTTTCATGAAGGTTAAAATTTTTTTCAAATATTAAATTTTGAAAAAAGAAAAACAAAAAAAAGTTTTTATTGATTATAAATTATGAAAAATATTTAAAACATCTTGCATCAACATTAAGGACTACCAAAAGAAATATAAATGGCCAGTGGCATCTAAAGCACTTGCAGAATGAGTTATTCTATATAATCTTAGATCATTATTCCTTTTATGAAAATTGAACATCTTGTTGAAATGAACTGGTTAAAAAAAGTTAAGATTTGTTTTTGAAGAATGCAAAGGTTGTAATTGTGTGTTTGCATAATTTGTAGAGCATGTTAAACATTTGAGGATTTTTGTTTTATAACCCTGACAATGGTTTTTATGAAGTTTTCTATTGCTTAAAATGAGTCTTATTAAAAATTTTATTTTTGAATAATTTCACCTCAAGGCAGTGGCATTACAAAGAGTATTAGGTCCCCCCTGCAAAGTCAGGTTAAGAGCCTCAAGCTGGATATTATGAAGGGTACGTACTTGTTGTCAGTCAGGTTTTAGCCCCCTAAAATCCGCTGTCACCTTCCACCCTTTCCCATGCCACTGCCTCAAGGTTAAATTTTCGGTACTTATGTACTAGCACTGAATTGACAACAATGTACTTAGTTTCATATTTCTCTGCTGGCCACTGTTCTAAACCTAACCATTCATTGATATGGCAAGCTCAAATAGTACAATGCAAATTTGGGATTTTCTGAATTCTTAAATAATGAAATTAATATTAATATATAAAAAAATAATGTAACAATAATAATATAAAGTTAATTCAATTAAGTAATAAAAATTAGTTATTCTTTCTTTTATTAATTCTTATTTATATATAATTATAATTTTTCACATAATTATTATTCCTCAATATTCCTGTCAGCATATTCCATTTTTAGAATTTGTGCGGTTTTATACAATGTTGCTGATATGGTTGCAATAGTACATAAGTATCATATTTTCCAACCCATAACTATTTATGAATTACTTAAAAAATTGGAAAGTTTTCTTATCAGCTTTCAAATTTTCCTACCAATTGCATTATAGAGTTAGGAACCAGAGGAGTTCTCTGAATATTTTAGCTCAATTTATTTATTCTTTTCTATTAAGTGCATTAATATTCAAATGGTCTTTTTTAACATCATCCTTTTTAAGATCTTATTCAGTTTTATGATGAGATTTTAGATTCTAAGATTTTCATTGCCTTCAGCAAAACATATCTTTGATAGATGTGCAAGCTCTTTGAAAAAAAATTTGCTTGCTTCTTTGTGATAAACATCCATTTTTATATTTAGGAAAATGGAATATTTTATGTAAAGCAAAATTCATTATTCATTTGAGTATATAACTTGTTCCAATAAATTATACTTAATAACTCACACTAATAATAAGATAGAAGAAATAAAGATCAGATTAAAAGTAATATGTACAAAAAAAAAAAAAACTAAGAGACATCCTACCCTAGTAGAAGTTGTTTTGTATGGAACTAGCTTTTGAAGTCAAAAAGGCAGAAACTATTGTAAGAGAATACACAACTTGTTCACAATCGGCATAAATACAAGCTCTCTATTGATGTGGAAAATTATTTTCTGTTTAGACTTGGTCAAAACTAAATTTTATAGTCTTAAATCAAACTTCCAAGTAGACAAACTTCTTTTGAACAATAGGACAGCAACCAATTCAGTAACTGAAAGAAATAAATTTCTGCTCTATTTTATATGCACTCATGTCCATAAATTAAGGATAATGAAGTTCAGGCAAAGAAAGACACAGAAGCAAAACAAATTTGATTTATTTGTTAAGTCTATTTATTAAACAAAAGGTAAAAAGCAAAAAAGATGCTATATGTTTGACATAATTAATAAAAATTGCGAATTTTACTCCCTGGAGCAAATTTTAAAAAAGAATCTATTTACAAAAAACAGTATAACATGGTTAGTATGATGGTTAATACGGAGTATGTCTCCCGGACGATGCAATACAGGCCTTACAACGCCTATGCATGCTGAGTATCAAATTATCAATCTGATCTTGGGGAATATTACACCACTCATCAAGCAATGCCCTCCGAAGTTCCGGTAGACAGGTGGGAGGGGGGTTGATGGGCTGCAATTCGTCGGCCAAGCATATCCCACACATGCTCTATTGGATCCAAGTCCTGTGAGTATGCTGGCCAATCCATACAGGTGATATCCTCCAATTGAAGGCATTCGTCTACAATGTTTGCACGGTGAGGACAGGCGTTGTCATTCATAAACAGAAATTCAGCACCCATGGTGCCCCGAAACAAACGTACATGTTGTTCCAGAATGACATCCCGATAGATGTGGCCTGTCATCGTTACACTCTGAACATGCAGGTCAGTTCTGGAACCAAGAATAATTCCTCCCAAATGAGCCATCCTGCACCACCATAACGGTGTCGTTCAATGGTGTTCTCTTGGTGGTAACGGGTACCTGGCGCTCTCCATATGAAAGTCCGGCGAGAATCAGACTGCAAACTAAACCTGGACTCATCGGAAAACATCACACAAGACCACTGTTGCGGTGTCCACAATGCATGCTCTCTACTACAGGTTAATCGCAGGCGACAGTGATTTGCGGTAAGGGGAACACATCTGACAGGCCTACGAGCATATAGACCAATGTGCCCTAAGCGTCTGTACACGGTCTGCCTTGAAACTGTCGTACCGTAGCTGAAGAGAGCTGATGAGATAGGTCTGATGCTGTGCTCCATCTGTTTCTTTTGGCAGTAACTGCCAAATACCAGTCCTCATTCGGCGTTGTTACTCAGGGGCGACCTGTGCTGTAACATCTCACATTACCATCATCTTGGAATTGTTGCCAAAACCTGGAGATGACACTCTGGGCGATTCCAAGTTCCTCGAATACTTCTAGCTGGGTACGTCCACATTCCAGTCGTCCGATAATTCTACCACATAAAAAATCATCCAAATGCTTCCTTTGTGCCATAACTATGCAGTTATTGCACTGAAAGGCTTTTAAAGCACTTGTGAACAATTTTACTTTGCCACCATTCCTTATATACCCCTCTCTTACACTCTCGTCATTGTGACGTACTATCCGCGAATCTGGTGGTTTCCTGTAATTTGCATATTCTTCTTCAAGATGTGTGTGATAATTCTACAAGTGAAATTTTTATTTTAAAGTTCAATTTCTGTGTGATTCTGAATTACCCTTAATTTATGGACATGAGTGTATATCTATCAAATACTAAATGCTATGTGAATTCATATTATTTAATTCCACAATATCAAGTTCAAAATGACAAATTTTTATTAACTACATCTTTTATTACATAGGAAAATCCAGGAGCCCAAGCAAGTACATATTACAGCGGTTCAGAAATCTGGATATACAGTTGTGTTTCTGAAAGATGGTAGGATATTATTAAAAAAATTCTATATTATGAAATTAGAACATTATAAAAAGTAAAGTTATTATATTTCCAGTGAATCTATTTTTCTTGTGTTGTGTTTTAAAAATTGCAGTATTATATCACTTGTTGCTGTTACAATTTTACTACTGTTAATTGTTATATATAATGATAGATATTAAAATATGTGCAGTCGAATATAATTATATGATTTGTTATTTTAATTCTAATTTATTATAGTGAAATTGAAAACTATCTTTATTTATAGATCTAGAAATTGTTTCTAAAATTTTTTAAATATGTTTATTAATTGTAATTAATGTACTTTAACATGCAAGACAAACACAGATTGAAACTAATTTTAGTATGTTTAACAGATTCCACCTTCTGAGATTAAAGAAAACATCATAATCAAACTGGTATAAACTGGTTAGTCAGTATTATAACAGTATTACAATAGGAGGATTAACTCTTTCTCTTTGTGTGTAATGTTATCAAAACGGAAAAAGTATCTTCAAATTTGTTAACTGTTATTTCTTAGTTTAAAAATAAATTAAAAAGAACTCATCTTTCAAGATTAGTACATATGTATAATAATATCAAGACCAATTTTGCCAAATCAAGTATTGTCATTGTTATTAGTATATACAAACATGTGTGGGTACAGTTTTCATTTTTGCTGCATATCGCAGTATTTGGCAACATCTTTTAATCTGACAATATTGGCCAGTGTTACATTTGTTATTTTCAGAATGTTCTTCAGAACATTTTTATTCGAAGTGATCAAACAGTTCTTGGTTATAATATTTTATTAAGCATGAGGTGACAACATCATCTCACCACAGCAACAACACAAGCAATCATATACAGTTACAATAGTTCAGTTCAGTACACAGTTACAGTTATCATGACATCCCCTTTAAGTTATTAATCACATAACATAGTCATCCAAATAAGATGGTGGTTTACAAACACGGTTACTTCTTCTTTGGACATTACAATCTGACTCATTACTGTTCTGTATATTTTGAGGATTTACAATTACTTCTGAATCAGAATTGAAAGTACTTATGTCATTGGGATCTGTTTCTATATTAAAGGGTGTGTTTGATGTTCTTATATGTTTTCTATTATGTCTTAAAATATTTCCGGACTGATTTTTAACAAAATATGACCTAGGATGTAATTTATGTTTTGAAACTATTTTAACCGGTTCCCAAGTTTTGTTTTTAAAATTTAGTATTCTGACATTATCTTCTGGCTCAAGTTCAGGTAATGGATGAGCAGTTTTATCATAATGTATCTTTTGAACATTTTGCCTTTTTATTAACTTTTTTCGAATGTTATTAAATAATTCAGCATTTAACAATTTATTCAAGATTGGTAATTTTGTTTTTAATCTATGATTAAACATCATTTGAGCTGGAGATAAGTCAAGACCTGATATTGGGGTGTTTCTATACTCCATTAAACCTACTAAATAATCTCCTCTATCTTCCCTTGCCTTTTTCATAATGCTTTTAGAAATTCCTACTGCTTTTTCAACCATTCCATTACTTGGGGAGCAATGAGGACTAATGAATGCATAATTTAAATCCCAATCATTTGCAAACTTTTTACAAATATAACTATTAAATGATATATTATCTGATACTACAATATTTGGAACACCAAATTTAGAGAAAATTGTTTTAAGTTTAATTATTACCTCATCTGCACTCTTATTTACAAGTTCAGCAATTTCAATCCATTTTGAATAATAGTCTATTGCAACTAGATAACTTGTATTACCCAAATCCAGGATATCTACTATCTTTTCAAAGGTCTATAGGGAACTGTATGAGGTTTTAATGGCTCTTTACTATTAGCTTTTTAAAAATTTCACATATTACACATTGTGATACTAATGTTTCTATGTCAGAGTTCATCCCTGGCCAATACATTATTTCTCTAGCTCTTTTCTTACATTTCTCTATCCCAAAGTGAGCCTCATGAATTAGTTGTGGCATATCTTTTCTCAAACTATAAGGTACAATTAGTTTTTCATTGCTAAATAACAACCCTTCTTGAATATAGATGTTATTTTTAATTTTATAATATGTTTTTACACTATTGTCTACATTTTTGTAAGATTTAGGCCAGCCTTCTTTGATATATTTAACAATTATTTGTAATTCTGGATCTAATTCAGTTTCTTTTTTAAATTGTACATGTCTCTTTTCACTCATGGATAAATGTTTTGAAATAGTATGCACAATATTTAGCATTTGAGGATCATCCCTTACAGTTTCACTAACAGGAAATGCTCGTGATAAAGTATCAGCGAAAAATGTTTGATTACCTGGTACATAATTTATTTCAAAATCATATTTTAATGATTTTAAAATCATTCTTTGCATTCTAGAAGATATTTTATGTATAGGTTTCTTAACAATTGCCATTAAGGCTTATGGTCACTCTGTACAACTTTACGTCCATATACAAAATTATGGTATTTCTCAAATGAGAAAACAATTGCCATTATTTCTTTCTCAATCTGTGCATAATTTTTCTCGCTGTTTGTTAAACTGTGTGAGACAAATGATACCAGTTGACCTTTTTGGATTAAACAGGACCCTAATCTTTTGAACTATCACATTGTATTACTATTTCATCATTAACATTAAAAACTTTTAAAATTGGAGCTTTAGCTAACAATTCCTTAATGTTTACAAAGGACAATTTTTGTTCTTTTCCCCAATTAAATTCTACATTTTCATGAATGATTTCTCTTAATGGAGCAGTAACTTTAGATACATTGGGTATAAATTTTGAAAGAAAATTCATCATGCCCAACAATCTCCTAACTTCAGTTTTTGATTTTTGTGTTGGCATCTCAACAATTGCTTTTATGTGATCTGGATCAAGTTTTTATACCTGATTTATATATAATTAATCTACATATTTTACCTCAGACACCCTATATTGTAGTTTATCTGGATTAAACTTTATATTTAACAATTTGGCTCTTTCAAGAACTCTAGACATAATTGCATCATGTGAATCCTCATCACATCCTGCAATAATGTCATCAAAATAAATCTCTACTCCCTCAATATCTCCAAAAAGCTTTTGATTTCTTTTCTGAAATACCTCAGGTGCAGAAACTATACCAAATGGCATTTTGTTGAATTTGTACCTTCCAAAAGGTGTAGTAAATGTACAAATTTCAGAGCTAACTTCATCTAAAGGTACATGCCAAAAACGATCTTTCAAATCTACAACTGAAAATATTTTCTTGTCCTCTATTCTACTAATGATATCATCTGTACAAGGAATTTGATAATGTTCTCTTTTAATAACTTTGTTAAGATCTCTAGGGTCTAAACATAATCTTAAATTTCCATTGGGTTTTTCTACAATGACTAAACTTTGCTCCCAATCAGTTGGCTTATTAACTTTTGACACTATTCCTTCTTTTTCTAATCTATCTAAAGTACTTTATAATTTTGGCTGCAAAGCCAAAGGAACACGTCTTGGTGGGTGAATTACTGGTACAGCATTATCTTTTAAAGTAATGTGATATGGTCCATTTGGAAATTCCCCTACCCCTACCAGTAAATGCATCTTTATATTGCTTAATTAACTCATTTTTACTTATACTACATTCAATAGCATCAATTCTTTCAATAAGTTTTAATTCCTTACAACCTCTTAACCCTAATATTGGTTTGGATTTTACATTTACTACATAGAAAGGCAAAGGAACATTTTTGAGTTTATCATTAGAGCAATTAATTATAAGGGAACCATTTAACTTTAAATTAAAATTACCATATGTAGTTAGAGATATTAGTTTTACTAAGTTTTGGATTAACTTTTAACATACTCAAAATATATAGCTCCAATATCCAGTTTAAAATTGACATCAAAACACTTATTATTTACATCTAATGAATCATTTTTATACCAAGTTGTTTCATTTACCATTTCTACATTCTTAACATTAGAGTCTATACTATTTTTCATTGCACATTTAGTTTCATTTTCATTCACAGAATCAATTTAAACCAGTTCATTTTCAGGAACGTTCATTTCATGAATGTTCTTTGTGCTATGGAAACATTTAGCAGCAAAATGGTTTTTCTTCTTGCACTTGGCACAAATTTTCCCAAATGCTGGATACTCTCAAGGCTTGTGTTTTCGTCCACACTTTTTGCAGTTGTACTGGGTTTTAGGCTTGTTCTGATTATCCTTCACGAAATTTATTGTGGCTGTATCGTACTTCATATTTCGGATTTGTTCCCAGCTCGCTTCAGCTGCCCAGACGATTTCAATCGCTTTTTCAACTCTGAGGTTATTTTCTTGCAGGAGTCGTTCTTGTAACCCACTATCTTTAATTCCCAGGACGATGCGGTCACGAATCAATCCATTTTCTTGTTCTGCAAACTCGCACGTGAATGCTAGTCTTTAGCTGAGTGACATATGTCTCAATGGTTTGGCCCTCCAGTTGGACACATGAAAAAAAATTATAACGCTCATACACAACATTCTGTCGTGGTGAGCAATATTCTTCAAATTTTTGAAGAACCTCCGAAAAATTCGCTTTTGATTCTAACTTGAAGGTGTTGTATATTTCAAGTCCTTCACTGCCCAATAAGTTCAACAGAATTGCAATTTTAATTTTATCTGCTCGATCATCTTTTTCTGTTGCAAGCAGATAATTCTCCAGTTCTTGCCTCCATTTTCGCCGTTTTTCTTTCACATTTTCCAGCAAAAATTGCAGTGGAGCAGGGGGTCGGAAGGCTTCTATAATGCACTTGGATATCTTTTCAGTCCGATATAATCGCTTCCACTCCTGTCACCATGTTACGTTTGTTATTTTCAGAACATTTTCATTCGAAGCGATCGAACAGTTCTTGGATATAATATTTTATTAAGCATGAGGTGACAACGTCATCTCACCACAGCAACAACACAAGCAATCATATACAGTTACAATAGTTCAGTTCAGTTCACATTCACATAATACATAAGTATTACAAGGATCTTTTTGAAAGATAACTTGATGGCTCTTTATTCAGAATTATTTCTTTGTGAAGGTCCATCTGGATATTGATATCAATTATATATATTTGTTGCTTACCATTGGTTAATAGATAGCTTGTTATGTTAGCCTCACACTTTCTATATGTCTCATGGCAGGATGGCTCACTTGTTAAGAATATACTATTTTCTAACAAAATTATTTCTTTTACCACATTGGGATGCATTCCCAAATAATGGATTATAAATAATCGAATGATAAATATTTTCTTAAATGTTTCAGAAAAATCTGAAATTTTTAAAGTACGCTTTTAATTTTATCTTAAAATATTATGTACTTCTTGAATAAATAATTAATTGAAAATTATTGATCCTGCTTTTTTTGCAAATATAAATTCAGTATTTTTTTTAAATGAAATTTATATGAAAAGTTAGTTGTGATTATATTTCAATACTTGACTAGTAACTGAAGTAAGAAAATGCAAGTTTAAATTATACTTCCATCATGATTTTATACAAGCATAACTTGGAGAATTTTTTTTTCTTTTACAAATTTCAAAACATCTAAAGAAAGATTATTTTAAGCAGGTTATAATTTTAACTCTTAATTTATCAATCATTACTTTTTATGTAAAGTAGTACATATTAATTATGTTAAAATGAATTGTGATTGTGAAATAGATATTTACAATTTACTCTGTAATCTTTTTTTTTTGTATGTGCATTTACAAACAAAAATTATTTTCTCTGTAGGTATTTAAAGGAAAGCCTTGATACAATCCATCCACCTGGTATGTCTGGATCTACTGCTGTTATAATTGATGATTCATTATATTTATTTGGTGGTTATGGCTACAGAGGGGAAGGATGTACAAATCGCTTATATAAGCTTGAATTAACTACATTCTCATGGGAGTTGTTGAAACCTACTGGAACTCCTCCAATTCCAGTAGATAAGATGGTTGGATGGCAGTATAAAAATAAGTTAGTAATTTTTTTTTTAGATATTTATGTGTTTTAACAGGGTTTGATCTCGGGATGAATATGTTAGAACTGTTTCAGTTATGTTCAAAATTTTATATTTATCAAAAGTTCAAAAATATAACACTAACATAAGTTTTTCTTTCTTTCTTTTTTTTATCCAAAACTTTCCAATGTTGTATTTTTTTAGAAATCAAGCCCTGCATTTAAATAATATCTACTAGAGCTTCCACATATCATTATTTGTATGTAATAAACTTTGATTAAAAATTTGGCTAAGGTGAATATGAAGCAAATATTAAATTAGAAAATTCAAATATGTTTCCAACACAAAAAAAAAATTGATTCATTTTTTCTGTTGTTAATGGTAGTTTTGTTGTTTATAATGAAGATAAAATTCCTTTACAAAAAAGATCAATTTTAGGCATTATTAATTAATTATATACAAATTACTATTGCTTTTTATATGAGTGAATAAACATGACCCCTTATTACAGCATAATTAAATCATACTATCAAAGAGGTCTTTTTTTTAAGATAAAACTCCAATATATACCGACAATAATAAATCATTTTCTTTATAATTCTCTTGATTTTTCATAGATTAACTTAATAACATTAATACAAATACTACTTATGCCAAAATGATGCATTTTTCATTTCATTCCAATATTTCAAAATGCCATCATAATATTTAAAAATTTCAGGGCTTTCTATCACAGCACAGATACATGTCCTGTTTCATTTTGTATATTGTTTTCTTACAGATGAAATACCTCTTAGAATATTTGTGAGCATCACAAGTTTTCATATTCTTAAGTATTAAAATATCTTATTAATGGTTAGTATTTTTTATGTATATAATGAATTTAATTTTCTCGTTTCTTAAAAAAGTTATGACTTGAAATTATAAATTCTATAAGAAAGCAGTTCATTTTCATTGCTACTTTTGTCATTTTTGCTTAGTAAAATAGATATTCAAAAGATTGCACAAAATGCAGTACTACCAAAAAAAAAAAACGTTTTATACCTAACAATTGTAGTTTTTAAGATTTGAACTGTATCATCACTTTAAATTTTTTATTTAAGAAAAAGCGTTTCACCTAGTTACATTTAACAATGTAAAAAATTGCTGGCCAGCACTTATTTTTCATGGAATCTTAGATATATGCAGTAACATGATTGAGCTGTTAAGATAGTTACTTTACCCCAGAATGAAATGTTTTTCTTTGAATTAACATTTTTTTCTTTTAATTCTTTATGGTGTTTATTAGTTTTTATTATGATGCATAGTTAATTTAAATAAGTTACAATTATGAATATTTTTATATAAGCTGATCATATTTTATTAATATTTGTGTTCTTATTATTTTATGTTGTAAAAGCAGATATATATATGTACACAATATATTACACTGAGTTAAAAGTTTTCAGATTTTTATCTTATTGAATTTCCTTCCAAAAAAATATTTATATATAATTTTACCACAGCTAAATAACCTATAGTCATAAGACTATATGAATGAGTTTGGTGGGGGGGGGATTTATTTAAATAAATATTTCTTATATATATTATATACTTATGAACAAAATACAGTAAACTGATTTTTGAAAAGTTACATTAAAACCACAACTAGTCATATTACTATCTCTTTGATTACTAATTATTTGCATTTATTATATAAAAATTATTTTCTTACAATGTTGTAACATTATTTTTAATTCACAAAAACCTCATTCATGTGATATCTCATTTTCTGAATCTGGTGAGCAGTTGAAAGTTTTTATACTAATTAAATTTTGGTTATGCTGAAAGTACTCTGTATCTTCTTCTAAGAGAGAAAGTTGTTAAAACACAAGGAATGCTTATAGTATGTACCCTTTATCACAGTGATTCTTAAACTGTGGTTCGGGGATCCCCAGTGCCTTTCTGGGTAGTCTGTGAAGGTCTCTCATTTAATGTTAAGATTTTTCACTTTTACAGACTCTGAAAGGCCCCGTGGAAAAAATTGAAAGTTGTGCAATCCTAGACTAGATAACTAAATCCCCCCCCCCCCCCATGAAAAAATTTGCTAGATCATATGTTTCAATCAAGACCTTTAATTTTTTTTTTGTTTGCTACTACATAGCCATCACTACAACATTTTTTTAAAAAAAATATTAGGAACACATGTGTAAAGATTAAAAATAACTGGATCTGGGTTAAAGATCCATTTGCAGTAGATGTGTGGGAATAGGGTGGTCTGACATCAGTAAAAAAAAAGTAGCTGATAGAAATTTCCACTGATGGAGCTTTGAGATTCGTTTACAAGAATAAGTCCTTTCCAAATCTTTGTAGGAAATTTTTTCTGAATTGCCCTTGAGAGCTCTGAAAACTCTGATGCCCTTCCAAATTATTCAAACTATGATGCTCTAGAAATAGTTGATAGATATGTGCTGCTGCAATTACATTTTATTGAAACTACTTATTTATGTAAAAACATTTTCAGAATTTAACTGCTTTATTTTAAAAATAAGAGCAGAAAACATCTGGTAATGGAAGAACCCTTATTGAAGCTACAGATTTCAAATATTACATTTGATATAACAGCATTTATAAAAGAAATGCAGCACCATCCTCCTCATTAAAAATTTTAATTAATACAGATAAGTACATTATTTATTTGAAATTAATATTTCATAATATTTTTAATTATGTGTTTACTGTTTTCGTAAAGGAAAAGAAGTGTTAAAAAAAGTTTATATAAATAGCAGGATAGTCTTAGGATTATTGAGGAACTTTAAAATTACTCAACCATGTGTTGCTAGTTAGGGAGGAGTGTTCAAAATCTTGTAAATTCATAATATTCGCGAAAAAAATTTTATTATTTCAATTATACCATAAAATCTGACATATAGTGCATACCACTGTGTAATATGCACTTATACTTTCAAGCTGCAATTTTTAATTTTTAGGTATATTCGCCGTATAATGAGCACCCCCTTTTTTACGAAGAAATCTGAAATTACATTTGCAATGCTCTTGCATTTTGAAGTAATTTGAGGTATTATCCCAAGGTTTTAAAGAAGTAGTATACTTCTAGAACTACAACCCTTTAAATTCACAAAGAATGTCATTTCTTTTAAATAAGCAGTATTTCAATGTATGTAGAAGCCTAACTTATTCTTATGCTCGTCTTTTTTAATTTTTAAAGCTATCATTTTTATACCCAGAGTAATGCACACCTATAAATTTCGATCTTATTTTTTGTGTTAAAAGTGTGTGTTATATGCTGAATTTTACAGTAAGTAAAAAATGCTTAACTAGACTATGTATCTAACCACAGCTCAGAATTCTTCAATATAAATGTGTAAGTTAATGTTAAAATATAAATTGCGGAGTGATAGTTTTGTTAGTGCTATTTTTATTTAAAAACAAGATAAGTTTTGCATCAGTATTTCTCTTGTAAAGTGGCATTAGAAACATTATGCCAAAATTAATTGTAAACTCTCTCTCAAAATTCAACTATGAACAACCCTTGGTAAAACACTAAAATAGTAATCTTATTGATATTTTTAATGTGGATTAATATGATGCCCTAATTGAATCCCAAAGTGAGAGATAATTGTCAGAATGTATCAAATGCTACAGATTAATGTAAAAAATTTTAATGAAATGTAATTATTTTGGCTTTCTGGAATTATTATTTTTGCAAAATTTTGTCATAAGACAACTTTAAAATTAAATTACATTTATTTATATTTTCTCAATTAAGAAAGGTTGAAATTATTGAAGAAAAATTGAAGCTAGACACATAGTACTAGTGAAACTCTGGGATGGCTGTTTCATACCATTGGGAAACAATTTTGAATTACATAATTCTAGATTTCCATCTAGATTCTACTGAAGTTTCAACTTTTCTAAGTTCCATGGTCTGCATTAATTCACAGTAATCTGCAAGGTTTTGCTTCAACCAGCAAGCTTACTTTTATAAAATGAAATTCTTTGTGAGGTTGATTAGGATTGGGTAGTTTAGTAATAGAGGAAAATTCAGACAAAATGTATGATACACAGATTTGCCTAATATTGTTTTAACAGATTATAAGAATGTTTTTTTTTTAAACATGACTCGTCGATTAAAAAATTTGGTTTTTAAATCTTACAGCACATTTATTGTGCAAATCAGGCACTAACTTATAAAAATGGAGTAAGTCTGCTCCCAAATTTGCTTAGCAATGAGAAATGTTTAAGAATATACTTGTGCTGTAATTTAAAATTTAAGGGAAGTGTTTTTTGTCTTTAAACTCTAATTGGTGGTGAATTGACAGTAAAAATTGTTTATATTATCCTTTTTTTATATATGTATATTGGTAGCATTGACTAAAAATAATAAATTTGTTGTACAAGTCATGAAGGAACAAATTACGTGATGCTTACAGCAAAGAATAGGCTTAATGTATTTGTCATTTTTCATTTTCCTGAAATTCATAAAATAAAATTCATTCATCAAGCTTGATTTTTTTTCCCCTCCAAAATGACAATGATATTGGGAAACGAATTCAGATTTCAAATATTACTTCCATCTTTCTACAAAAAGAGGAATGACTGTGCAAGGAGACTTGGTCTTGTAAACATGTATATTTATTTTTCTATTTCATCAAGTAGTTTTTTTTCTTTCAAGAAATTGGAATCTATTTGCTGCATGAATTTCCATGGGAGCAAATGTGACTTCTAAGATCCTATCAGCAATATCAGCTGTTTTATCTAATGTTGATAAATACTGGGAAAAAAATTCCAACCTAAATGTTTGAAACCTTTAGCATTTCTGTGTGATGTCTCATGTTTTGTTTAAGCAAAACACTTACTAGTACTCAGCAGTTTACTTAGTAGAAGTTGACAAATCCCCTATTGTAAATATTCTCTTGACCACTTTATGAAGGTTTTTTATTTGCTTTCCTTTTCCAAATTCTATAAGAATCTGTATTGTCTGGATTGATCAAAACATCACACTCGTGTAACATTGTCTCTGGTGGTAATTAGAAAACACAATTGTATTTAGTCATGGATTCTGTAATTGGTTTTGGTACCTTTAGTTTAAATGTGCTTTTGCTCATAATAAACCAATGAGTGGGTTCTGATCTGTTGTAGACCAATATTTGAACTATATTTAGCTTAGATATTACATTAATAAATCTTTATATCCCAAGTGAGTACGCAAATATTTCAACAAATTTTCATTGAAGTATTCTTAAAATTGATCTTTAGATTTACAGTGTAGTTATAGAATAATATTTTAGGTTTTTTTTTATTTTAGTGCATAACAGTCTGCATAATTATCATTAAAATGCTTTTAATTGTATTGGAACTTAATCCACACAATCAGAAAGATAGAACAAATATGGTTCACACTTTTTCCTCTCTCACTAGTTGTTGACATAACTTATATTTGTATAGTGAATCACTTTGATGCAGTATATATCTGATGAAATATTACAAGCCATGAGAATTTTTCTGAATTGCTAAGGGCACTTTAAGAGGGACATGAAATCTACATGTTAACTAATAATATTTTTCCACCTTTGAATTCATGTTTTATAGAAAGTCATACTACATATAAAAAGTCTTGTTATCAGCATTTTTTTTTTACTTGGAAGGGAAGGCAAATCTTATATAAAATGCATATATATTATCAATTAGTTTTAATATTTGTATTTGTATGAATACTTTTAGTATAACCTCTTTTATAAAAAGAAGTATTCATTTTTTATCAAATTTTTATTACATAACATTTATAAATCTTGAAAAGTGTTACATATTTCAAGAAAAAAATTACATATTTATCTGAAAAAATTCAAATTTCCAAGTACTGTTTGCTTATGAAAATCATTATTTGGAAAGTTGTTACATTCATTTTCACCTGTTATGTATATTGCTTGTTATTAACTATCTTTGTCACCTTTCCTTGATATATTACTCTAAGAAAAATAGAAAACTTGAAAGTCCATTTATAAATCCTACTTCTTCAAAGTACTGTGTTTTAAAGTTAGCATTAATAACTGCAACTATACAAATTTTTTTGATAAGTACAGTTTATATTCTAGAATGTACTGTTATAAATGTCTTGAGAATTTTTTTTAATACTATCTTACCTTACTTTGTACTTCAAGCAGAGCAATATGACCTAACAAGATTAAAAGTAACATATTGTAGCTTTTTTGTGAAAAATTTCTGCGTTCATAATCTGTCTTATTTTATTGTTTGGTTATTAGTGTCTCTGTCTTCATTAGCTATATTACATTTTTGTACTGTACTATAATATGTGTTTTATATTTTGTCTTTATAATTTTACTGTCTGTCACAATTGGGGGGGGGGGTTCTCCTCTACTCACAATGGGGTTTTTGAGCTAAGGAGTTCCTTACCTTACATTAAAACATAACTAATCATAATAAATAAAAATTAAACTAATCATAAATAAAAAATTATGAGTGAAACATGTATAACACCAGAAAAAGTTATATTTGACATATAATGAACCGCTTAACAACTACATTATCGAAGAAATTTATTCTCTCATTTAACATTTGACTGTATAAATGAGTCTTTAAACAACTGATATTGTTCAAATCTTAAAATCAAATTAGGCATTTCTACTGGTTTCCTTTCCACATTGATTTTTACACCATACCTCTGTATCAAAGCAAATGTTCAAAACCAGTTTTGCTCAAGTAAGAAGTTAGGGGTAGATATTAGTTCTTTTATTATAATCCAAATTACAACCTCTATTTAAAAAGTTGTTAAAATTTTCATATGTATCTGCAACCAAGTTCACTGTGCTTCAAAGCAATTGCCAACTGATGATATGCATATTTTACAGCATGTGTACAAGGCATTGAAACTATGCAAGAAACTGACTTTTGGAATGTTTGGCTATCATATTTTGTCAAATCGCCTCAATTGTCCAAAATCGTTGTCCTTCACTAAACCATTAATTCAACTCTTACATACTTCAAATGCACAATATCTCTTGTCTATACATAACTAAAAGCATTTGATGATGACCTGTTGCTGACTTTTTAAGCTTAAGACAAAATTGCATATTAACATAGTGATCCGTGTTTTTACGAAGTTAGTGCACTATACTCCACTTCTAACTTATGCATAATGAAACAAAATGTCTGAACAAAATACGTCTTGTGTTAATAGCTATACACATTCAGCTGCATGCATTACAAGTGAACTTTCCTTCTTTTATTAACTTTTTCCAGCATGGAAAAGTCATTCCTTAAACTTTTTTAATGAAAGTTATATTGCAAGATAGTTTAATAAGATTATTTTGTGAAAAAAATATATACAAAACTCTGGTGTTAAATGAATCCTTAATCCATATAAACCTATTGATATTTTCATCTTAAAAGTATTTTCCTAACCAGGTGATAATGTGTAATTCTTTTAAAAATCAATTTTGTATTTTAGAGAAACCAACCAACCTGGTCTATCACTTTATTTTACTATTTATGGGGATTTGGCTTAAAACTATGCACCTTAAAAGTTTATCAAATAAAAAGTAGAATTTGTTTACCTAGCTGAATGTAAAAATTTCATACATAAATTTTGATTTGTCACTGGTTTAATTTTATTTATATTAGATTCAGGCGTATGTCATATGTGCTTTGTTTGAATGTCCCTTATAGATTCTACGTATTTGGAGGATTTGGAAATCCGGAATCTGGACCACCTCATGACTTTCAGTTTATATTTTATCATTTATTATGGGTATGTTAAATGCACTTCTTAGGCTTTTTTAATATTTTATACTGAGAAACTAATTTTATGCGCTAACACCTTTGTCATGATGATCTACTGCATGCAGAATATGAAACATTACATTTGAATGCATATTTAAAATATTTAGTGTACTTTTTAAATTTCAGTTTATATATATCAAACAAATCAAAATATAATATTTTTTACTAAAAGTCAGACTCTATAATTTTGTTTTTAAAAAATTTGTTTTTTTTGTTGCTAGGATAGGATTTTAATCCAAAAACTTTCATATTTATAAGATGAATCATCTTAATCTTCCAATTCAAATTTTTCTATAATGTGATGCTCTTTTGACATAATTTGCTTTTGCAACTTTTTGATATTTTTAGGCCTATTACAGCATTAGAGCTCTTGTTTCTATTAGGTAACACTTTATGGGAATAATAATAATTCAAAGATTATTACATAGTATAATATATTTCTACAATTGAATGTTGCATTTTTGCCTTGAAAGTCCTTATTTTTATAAATTCATATCTATAGAAGTACGTTTGGGCACAATCTGATTAAAGTGCATTCCTATAAAATATTGTTATTGTGTTGAAATTTTTGTGTGGTTCTATATATCAGAAAATAATTAAAGTGCAATAAAGGTTATTTATCATTTTAAAATTTTGAGGAATGTACAGTGATTTAATTATTAGAGGAAGCGAGGGTGAAAAGATGGTAGAGAAATATTTCTGCTAGGCAATCATGTGTTTTTGACTTTCTTCCTTTTGCAGTTAATATTCAATACTGTATGTTTAAATTTACTGTATGTTTTTTTTTTACAATAAAAGTTCATTTATTGCTAGGAATTTGTAATTTTGTTATTTAATATATCAAGTTTCCATTTTGTTTTAAAATACATTTGTTGTAATAGATATGCTTGAAAAATTTGGAAGAAAATAGCTGGGCTGTAATTCTCTGAAAAAAAGCATGAAATTATGTTATATTTCATATGTTGGAAGGGATGCTTGTATTCGGATTTCAATATCATATAAGAGAATTATATATAGACATAGTGTTAAGTTGTTATTAACTTGCTTAAATCTTCATTAGAAAGCCGTAGAACTGTCAATAGTATCACCAACCAGGCTTTCTTTACTAATAATGATTTTTTGTTTAATGTGTATAATTTGTGATAAACAAATCTAACTTAATAGAAAAAGAAAAATTTTCTCATTTTAATTCAGTATAAAAAGTTTTATCTGAAATACCAATATAGAACATGTGTTTTTTTTTTTTTTTATTAATTCAACACTTAATGTTATGAATCATTGTACTTTTTTTATTGATATTTGTTATTCATTACAATTCTGTTTTATATAGAGAGGCTGGACAAATCAGTTCTTTGAATATGATCCTAAGAAAAATAAATGGAGTGTTCCGGCTACTACGGTACTCTTATTTTCAGTTACCGATAACTAAAAGCAAATGTTTGTTCTGTCAATATTTATGAAATTTATGTATTTTAGTTTGTTATTATTTCCAGTCTATTTAAATTTGCTCATAATACATTGTGTTAAATAATTTTTATCTGGAATATTGAAAAATTTCTAAACTGTGTATTTACTTTTAATAGGGACAATAGAAAGAAATTTTAATATATCTATTTTAAATATTTTTGCTACTTACTCTTTTTTTATCATATATAAGAAAGGCTAATCAGATGAAGAAAAAGTAAATACTCTCTATTTAAATCTTTCATTCAGATTGCATGCTTTATGATATCAAAACAAGCATCTTGATGGAGTATTTTGAAGATGCATTCATTTAAATTTTTAGTATATATGATTGAATAATATTATGAGTTAATGGAATCTATCAATGTAAGAAATTTTTATTCTTGTGAAATAATTACTGAAATTAAATAAAGATTTAAATATCAGCTCTAAGATAAAAAAAAATATATACATATATAAACTATTTTTAAATGAATCATCTGTAAATATTAAAATTAAAAAAGTAATCAGTTCTTAAAATAAGCCATCTTTCTGGGGCTGATTGAAGAACACTTCAGATTCTCTGTGTAGAGAAGCTAATGTATATTAAATCTATTGAGGCTCAAAGTCTTCATGTCAGAAATTTGGAGAGTGGGGTGCAGCTCAGGCATTGTTGACTTAGGTTTAAAAGTGCAACATTAATAATCAGTTAATGAGCTTCAATATCAAACACTTCAGGTTCTACATATATCATTATTTAATTAACCCTCTTTGAAATAGTTGATAGATATGTGCTCTTAAAATTGCATTTTATTGAAATTTTCTTCTGATTTCTTAAACTTGACTTATTTGCTCTTCTATGTAGTCCTCTATCTCCCCATTTAGTTGATGTTCATTTAAAATGTATTCTAAAACAAAATCCAGTGCATAATTTGTAAATTTTTAATCCCTAAATTATTAGTTTTCTCATTAATTCATGCTTTTTTTTTATCATTAACTTAACTCATTGGTGCAACAGCCCATGAGGGCCAAGGCCTACTGTGTCCAACTCAGTATATGCGACCTTGGGCCTTGAGGTGCATAAGCAGATGTTCCGGTCAGGTGGTCAGTCTGACATGAAACCCCAGTGTTAAGTTCCCAAGCAAGCTTGGTGCTCATTTTATCGACCCACTGAAGGGATGAAAGGCTTAGTCAACCTTTCCTAGACCGGAGGATTGAACCTTGGACCTGTGATGTGGAAGCGAGATTTCATCATTAATTTTTTTTAATTATTTGCTATCAATAAACTTGATTGTTCCTTTTGAGCACAATGATTGAAAATGATGAAACACAAATAGAATGTTGAAAAGGATAAAAGTATCTATGATGTTACTTTTGCAGTTTTATACATAGTTCAAATTCTGTTCACTGTAATTCTTTTGAATTCTGTTTAAATATATGCTTTTGTTGAAGTTCATGAAGCAGATTAAATTATTAATTTCTTGTTAAACTCTTTCAAACTTGAATCAAATACAATCAATATCCATCCCTAAATTTTAAATTACCCTCCTCTCTGAAATATGTATGGAATTATTCACTTAATTGTTGGGAATGAATTAAAATTTTGATGTAATTTTATCATTTTCCAAACTGATTGAACTAAACAAAGAATAGTTTGCAGAAATATCATTTTCAGCTTCATTTTTTTTTTTTAAATTAGTAAGTTAAGATAATTTAGCACTATTGTAATTTTTGTTTTATTAAACTATTATATGTTGATTTGTTCAATTCATTCACGTGGCTAATGTTCATCAAATAAGTTAGTTGAAATATTGCTTTCCTTTATTCCAAAAGATTTAACGAAATCACAATTAAGAAACTATGGGCCGTGGGTAGCCTAGTGGTTAAAGCATCAGATGCCAGACCGGAAGGCCTGGGTTCGATGGCCGATGCCACCAAATACTCGCCGAGTACAAACGGAAAATGTGCTCATTAAATCTGTGGATCCGAATGGTGTCGCCATCTATCGTGGGAAAAATCGTGCTGTCACCTTCATGGGCTCAAAGCTTAGGCTAATGGCAGACGTATCTCTAGCCTGTTGCCATGATGAATTTCGTGGGCCTCGATCTGACTACGTCAGACAGGTGGCATAAGCAACAACAGAAACTATAATATTTCCTTGTGCAGTTTTAAATCTGCTTAAAATGTTGTATATATACTTCAGTATAATAAAAAATAATATAAATAGTGTCAATTTCCTCATCCAAAACAAGAAAGATGTAAGGTTACATGCTGTCTGAAGATTTAACTACAGTAAACACAATTGTTAAATCTTGTTAAAACCAGCAGCATATTCAATAATATAAATGCTCTATTTATTAACATAATCTTTGTTGCATGTTAATGTAGATTTTTACTTTTTAATATAGTTCATGCAATTGAAAAAAATCACAAATAAAGTCCTTAATGTTTTGTTTATATTTAATGATGTGTTTTTAATTATTTAAAAATGCTATAAAAGTTATAAAATACAACTGAGAAAGTAGGAAATGTACACTAATCCCTCCCACCTACCTTTTTCAATTGTAAAAATTTTGTGGAAGTGAGAAAAAATTATTCATTCTATACTTTTCCAAATATTTGCTGAATCAAAATTTTAATTCAGATATATCTTGGAGGTATATATGGTTCAGTAATTCCAATGCCATTTTATAATAATTTATCATTTTAATGGGTATTTAATCTTTTAAATAAGGAATTGGATTGAAGAGTTACTAGTATGAAAATATTCTAATGGATTAAATCTTCAATGTTACTGTATAATTAGTTTGTGTGTAAGTTTAAGTTGTAATTTTTATCTCTGATAAATAAATTATAAATTGAAAATTTTACTATCATAAATTTTATATCTACATCTCTTTACATAACCAAAGTAAGAAACTAATATGCAAAATAAATAAAATTTTTTTTTTTTTGACAATATCTAACAAGTTCAAAATATGTTTTAATAAAAAACCTTATATAAAAAATGTTCCATTGTATTAAATCTTAAATTTACACTCAAACAAATTTCAGAGGAATTTTAGAACATTGAATTTACCATTTTTAGCTTCACAATAAATAATTATAAGTAAATCAAATCATAATTTTAAAATTTTATCATCAAATTTCTTACATCTACATTTTTTTTAGCACAATAGAAATAAATGCATTTTTGTGAGTCCAGGATCTCTTTGTGATTTATTAATTTTGTCCAGGACATTCATTGCAAAAAACAAAACAAACAAAAAATATATTCAACAACATGGCTTCCAAATAAAGCAATAGCAAAGATTCTGGATGATAATCGCACTCAACATTCTGGGTGTTTCCATGAGAAGACTGTTTAGTTACGTGAATCTATCAACCAATCACCAGATTCTTGTGTAAACAGGCAGGGGGGAAATACTGGCAAAAAGCTGGCTTTTCTCCCCAACCCTGTTTTGACTGCTATTTGAGGGTTTGCATATAAATGGGACCTAGAAGTCGTCAATCATTTTTGGGTGTTCAAGTTTATTGAAATGCTCTGAAATGAGTATCTTCATCTTGTTATCATAAAATTATGTCTGGTTTTTCTCAAGCAGTGCTTTTCTCTGTTAAATATGAGAGCAATTTGTTTTTAGGTATTGATGCCTTTTCTTGCCAAAACTGCTCACTTACCCCTTTGAAAATATTTGCTTATTCCATAGAAATACATATACATCAATTTGAAAACCTCTAATATTAATAATGAAATTTTTAAAAATACTTGTTTTAAAATTGTGCTTCCCAACCTTTATATCTCTGGGGACTGGTTAACATTTGATAATTTTACCACATCTCGCTAGGGAAGACATTGATTGTTAAATTCTAGATTGGTTTGATTATATTATTTTTTTAATATAATTGTATTTAAATATGAATTTAGAAAAAAATAGCTGCACCAAAAAAGGAATATAAAATAATTTAACATGGAATATATAAAACGTTTTTCAAGAAAAATCACACAAATCCTAAAAAAATATACCACAGTAAATAAAATGGAAATAATTTAATTTTCCTTATGCTGCCTGTGGTGCCATTTGATCCACTGACCGGTACCAGCCTGGTGATTGGGGATCACTGTTTTAAAGAATATATTTTTATAATTTCGATAATTCGGCATAATTGTGCATGAAATAGGTTTGCTGAACTGAATAAAATGCAGGTTTTGAGATTATTTCAAAAATACAACACTTTTAATTGAAAGTATGCTTTTTCCTACATGTTTTTATATGAATATTACTAGCAGCAGAGAGAGTATATTATATTGTAATGCGTGTGCACCTTAAAAACTGAATTTAGCAACTAAATTAAAGCAGAAAGTAACAAAAGCATACTTTTGACTACTTATCAAGTCTGGAAGAATAAAATTTAGACGGATCAGAGTAAGTTTTTAACTAAATGTCAGTAATAATGAGATTCTTATTTAAAATAATCAGCAAATGGGTAAATGTATAATTAGGATGCAAATAGAGAAACTTAGTTGAGAGGAAAAGTTTTTACATCTGAACAAAAAGTCATTGAAAAATAAAAAAGTATTGTATGAATCATAATGTGAATAGATTATAATAATCATTTACCACGCATTAATCAATTGAATCTGTCATTTTTTTATATCTGTTTTCTAGCTTTAAAATAAAAGAGGGATATTTTTATGATGTGTTTAGTTTAGGTTATTTTTGCCACCCTTTTTAATTTACATGTTTCTGTAAATATACAAGTTTGATTTCAAGTCTAGCCAGCTTGAAATTGACCTGCTTAATAGTTTTCAATACACAGCTGAAACAAAGAAATACATTGCAACACAAGGGAAGGAAGTCAAGTGAAAATGTCTGAACTATTTCTTTATATATTAGTAGTTATGTATGCTCCCATCATTCTATAAATTTTAAATGTACAATGTAATTATAATTAGATTTATATTTGTGATATATTTATAAGGTGATACATTCTAAATTTTTTTCTTCCCTTAGGGTACCTTACCAAGTGCAAGAGCTGCACATGCAGCTGCAGTTGCACAAGGAAAAGTATACATATTTGGAGGACGTCATGATGTGTTTCGTCTGAATGACATGCATTGTTTAGATATGAAAACAATGGAGTGGAGTGGCAAGTATGTAAAATTATTTGAGTTTGTCATAATTGATTTTTCTCTCTGTCCCCATAGTTATTAATTACTATTGAGATTTTAATACCAAAGTATAAAACTAAGAAGTTTTAGAACTTTTTAGATTCTTTAAAAAAAATTTAACTTTCAACATTTGTGCCTAGTTAGGTAATTAAAAAATTTTCCTTATCTTCATTTCTTCTTTTAAATTTACAAGCATTTTTATTGATATTAGCTTTCAGGGTCATTTTTTAAAGTAAATGAAATAGTTAAGATAAAATCAAAATTTTATCTGTGATCAGGCCTTTAATCAAAAAAAGTAGGTGGCCATAATGGTCAGGTCGTGGGTTTGAGTTTTTAAGACTCGAATTGAAGGCTCACAATTTCGTCACTGAAGACTTGCCATGTAGAGAGGCTTATGCAAGTAAAATCTGTTATGGCTCAAAGTTCTCTTGGTAGTATGATGTGGAAATTTGAAGAATGGTTGCCAGGCCAAGTGTCATACTTGTCACTTAACTGGGGTTCAAAATTATGAGGTCATTTTGCGATATCCCTCATTTTGCTTTAAAGTACAACATAAATCAAAAAATCAAATTGAATTGGAAAAAGTTGCTGACTCATTCTCTAGTTGACAGAAAAGAATTTCCTGTTTTGTAAGGAGGAGGAATTTTCTAAGAAACAAACATTTTAAAGGGATAAAAAGTGTGTTTATCAATATTTAGATTTTTACAACAAATATTTACTTATATTTTTTTGGTGTCGCATTTCACCAGAATTGAGTCATGCAAATGAGAATATTAATAAAATGCTTATATTAATTTTATTAATATATTACATAATATTAATAAAATTGTTGCTCAAGACATACCATTTTTCTAAAGAAGTTCATTTTACTAATAGGAGAAAATCTCACTCATCAATAAAATGATAATTAAATTTAAAACACTTAAATTCACACCATATTTAACTTCTTTTGTTGTAATATTTATGTTTATCTGTTGCAGCCTATGCTAAAATTTTCCAAATACATGCAACTTAAAAACTAAAGTTGTTGATTATCAGAAAATACAGAATTGACTTTTAATATTTATTGTTTTGAACTTGTAAAAAAGTATAAGTTATTTTAGTACTTCATTGAAATTTTATTTATAGAATTTAGATGTCACTGATAATAATCTCTAGTTCTAGACACTGCATCTCTTAAAAGTAGAAGTACATATCTCAGATTTTAGAATAATTTAGAGTAAATATCTTTTATAAATTTTTTTTCTGTTAGACTTTCTATGAAAGGTACAGTTCCTGTTGGTAGATCTTGGCATAGTTTAACTGCTCTAGATGATCAACATTTAGTTTTATATGGAGGCTTTAGTCAAAATAATGCTGCTTTGAGTAAGTAAAGTTTTCATATTTAACTATTCTCTGAGTAAATAATGTTCAGGCCTTTAGTACTATGTTGATAAAATATGTATATTTTGCATATTAATTGTATTTAAATGCACTTTATAAATCATTCTAATTATATATATATATGGTGGGTTTTTATAGGTTTTAAAATCCATTTTCACTATACATATGTTACCTTTAAAGTGTAAAATTCATTATTTGATAGAATAACTAGGTATTTCATGAAATAACTAGATAAGTCAGTTAAAGTATATAAAATTATTGAATTCTACAATTTAACTAGATATTCTATAAAATGATGATTACTTGATTGTTAAAGTATGAAATACAGCATTCCAAAATTCTTGGAACTGATTTTAGCTGCTTTTAGTCGGTTTTGAACCACTTATAGCTGCTTTGTAGTGATGTGTGTGTGTGTGTACCATTCATTTCATTGCTTTAAAACGTAGAACTTAAACAGTGTAATTATGTTAGAGTTTTACATTTTGGATTATTAACAAAAAATTTTACTACCTGTTTCCAAACTCTGACTTCTGCAGGAAAGGGAGACCAACCTGTTAATAAGAAAGATTTAATGCGAGAGATTTTAATATTAAATAAGCATGGGACAAAAGAAAACAGTGCTGCACTTACTCATGTAAAATTATTAAATTTAATAGCAGAATTAAAAAGTAGTAAAATAGCACAGAAAGAGTACCATGTAACTATTGGTTACTCCACCATTATGATATCCTTGAAGTTCAAGGAGTAGAAAAGTTAATTGTGCCATTAACAGACACAAAACTGATTTTTTTTCTGTCTAATGTTAGCAATATGACCTGCTTTTACTTATTATTTATCAATCATCCTCAATAAGGCTAAAATATATTTTTCGAGAGGTTTTAGCTATTTAGGATCAATTAATTTATAAAATAATTTGAAATGGTTTATTTTTCACTTTAATAGTCTTTCATTAGTTATTTCATAGAATAATTAGGTAAAATATGAGATTTTTCATCTGTTATATACGTTAACTGGCTTGTCTAGTTATTTCAATAAATACCTAGTTATTCCATGAAATAACTGAATTATACACTTTAACAGTAACATACATACAAGATACATGTATTAAATTCTTAGACTCTGAACTAGTACAATGAAATGAAAAAAGTAATGAGAGTCAAACTTATGAGTTTATAAGAGACTATTTAACTATAACTATAAAAACTATTAAACAATCATATAACTTTTTAAACTATAGTAAATTTATAGTCAAACTTATAATCTTCAAAAAAATTACTTTCAGTATCTATACATTTTTGTTTACAACTGTGTAAATTCTTGAAACATATGAAGATATGCATCAAAATTCATCCAGAATGTTTTTCTGCATATTTTGTGATTACTGACCTTTGAAGATACATTTGAGTTTGAAAGAGAGAGAAAGTTCATCAAGGAGGGTGGCTGATTTGTATGATCTCATGTTTGATCAAGAATTTGTTCTCACATTTACAGCTCAGAGTAACCATATTTACTGTTTGTATAAAACATATACAGTGGGGGCAAAAAGTCCTGAATACACTCCTATTAATGCCTAATTTATGTGTTTTACTTTCTTTTTTTCATGATGAAATAATCATTCTATATTAACTATTGGTATTGATTCTGATGTATTTTTTCATGGGTTGATTTGAAATCTGTTTGTGGAATTTATTTATAAAGTAAAAAGTTCTATCGATATTTTGAAAACCCATGATCACTGTAATAATGTAATTTTTTTTCAACAAATTAAATGCACCATTATTTTTGCCTATAAGTGATGCAGGGTTGAAAGCAGACTAAGCATCTTGTTTTAGTGCAATGAAAACAGTTATGTTTTAAAATTTGAGGTGTGTGTGTGCGTGGAAAATATTGGAATTGTGATTAAATTTTCATATCTGCCTTCTAATGAAAATATCAAATAATGCTTCTTAACTAAGAAGCTTATTCTATGAGCCAGATTGCTGCTAAAGCATCACATGTAGTTTTTTTTTTTTTTTTTTTTTTTTTTTTTTGTCATGATAATATTGAAAAGATATTCTGAAACTAATACTATTGCAAAAGGAAAGTATCTGGATAACCCAGAAAAACTTTACATGAAGACAGAGTATTGCACAGGATTTCACTTTCAAACAAAAGCACAATTCACCACTAATTTTGATACTGCGAACTTTGTTCATTGTGAATGTGTGCCCAAAAGCTGTGAAAGTATTGCTGTTGGAAATTCGATTACAAAGCACCAAAACTCACACTGTTATTTTGGAGAGCCTGGTAATCATCTTATTCTGCACTCTGTTTATTTCTAGATCATATTGGTTACATGAGGACCGTCTCCTTCCACAATTAAATCCAAAAGCAATAGTGCTGTATCGATTAAATATCATGTGTCATATATTCTGTATTGCTTTTGTTTGGGGATCAAAAAAAATTGGCACAAACCTTGAACTAATCTTTCTTATTCCCAAATCTTATGCTATAATTTTGAAAACTTCATCCTTGTCAATGTTTGCAAGCATCCTAAAAGTCATCCAGCAATCTGCAGTTACCAAAGTGCAGACATTCTTGGGCACATTGGGTGTTTGATTTTCCAGGGGGGGGACATAGGCTATTTTCAGTACCTGCAATCACCAAATTTAGAATACTATTGCAAAGTACAGAAATGGGGCATAGCAGCATCTCCATACACTGCTTTCAGCATTCATTTTTAGTTGTTTATTTTTCCTTTAATGTGAAAAAAGAACTTTACATATAGAATTTGTTCCATTACCGCATCCATTACAATGTATGCATAGTACCTCCATTTTAAAACCCAAATCACTTATAAAAAATCAATGCAATTTTTTTCACTTGCAGACCAGACTAATTGAGCTGTAACATCCAGGTACAGATGTTCTCATTTTTTTGCTACATACTCATTCCTAGAATGTAATACACATTTTATTTGTGTGGGAAGGGGCTAGTTTATTTTAGCATTTATTAGATGGTTAATTTGAAGTCACTTTTGCTTTATTTTAAGATTCCTTTTTATTAAATTTTGGATCTATAATTGTTACATAGCTGTAGGATTTTGTATTTTACTCACTTGGTAAATTAATATTTTTTCGAAGAATAAATGTGGAATTTAATTATTTTCTATGTGTAAATGTTTTAATAATTGTTAGAATTTTCTCCTGAATTTAGATGATTGTTGGTTATTCGATACGTTTTCTCTTACTTGGAGACAGATGATATTACCTTTTGATAAACCTCGTTTATGGCATTGTGCATGTCTTAATGTGTTTGATGAAATCCTTATCTACGGAGGATGCATATCAAATATCTTAGACCTTGAAAGGACACCTGTAAGTAATGTTTTGTGTAGCATATGTTTTTAAAAAATTATATATATATTTACAAGTTTTTTAAACAAAGAATCTAAATTTATCTCTAAAAATTATTCATTGAAAAATTAAAGTTTTTTAACATAATAAATAATAAATTGATTGTAAAAATGCATTATTTTTAAATAAAATGTTTTCATTTTATTTTATTACAGTTTGAATGTTATATTATTTATTTTTCCTTTGTTATTTGTGCTTTAATGATAAATGTAGTATGCTAAAAAGAGGCATCACAGAACTTCTTAAGTATGCATACTTTTTAGTTATATTTTTCCTTAACTCATTGTTTTATATTTCTGGTTAATTAACTTTGCTGTGTTGTAAATATTAATTCAAATATAATTTTTAAACTCCTTGAAAAAAAATTTGCAGATTTTTATTACTGATAATCAATTGGTATTTGGAGAATACACTGGTGAGGCTAAATTTCACAAACTCTCTCTGATTACTTTTGAATGATTTTTCCCTGCCATATGTGGGGATGTCATGATGAAAAACTACATCTATGTTTGCTTAAAGCATACACTTATATTGATTTCTTATCTTCTGTTGCTTAAATGAGAACAATAGCAATTACCTCAATTACCTAGCATTAATAATGTGACATTCTCTCTGTCGCTCTCAATAAAGTTTACCTTTGCAATACCACCAATAATATCACATGCTCTTATTTTGACAAAATCCTGTTTTTGATTTGATTACTTCATTTTTCCATGATATATGCTAGAAAAAAAAATAGTTTAAAACCCACAAAGGCTAGAGAGAGGCAAGAATACTGAGCAGTATTTATCCTTGGTTTTATCTGTGTGTGTTCATCATTCCACACTTTAATTTATTCCTACTGTGCAAACCCAGACAGGTCATGTAGCCTTACAGTGTTAACATATTTAAGATTCATTGATAGATTTTACAATATAAAAACAGAATAATACATAAAACAATACAAAACTTTTTCAATACATAAAACAATACAAAACAATTTCTAATTAAAATGCAATATCATGTTTCCAAAAACACACACTCAACCTCTCTTAATTATTCCTGACCTTGTCTTAACATCCACAGTAAGAATGACTTCATCACTCATTTTGATAAAATTTAGTTTAAATGTAATAAGCATAAAACTTGGCATAATTTTATTTACATGACCTAAGAACCATTTACACGAAGGTGAATTGTCCTTTATCAAAACCATATTTAACATTTTGTTTTTAAAACATCCATTTACTACATTATTGTGAATTAAGATAAATATTGCTCTCTTTTTTTCCAAACCTTCTGCACAATCCTTGTAATTATTTGCTATAAATGTAATTTATTGAAATAAAATCAGATGGTTCAACAATGGAAGTAAAAGACCTGCCATTAAGACAATGTGTTGAAGTTAATATTTTGTAATCCTCAATGTCAGAGGAAAGAGGAGTAAGTCCTCTAGCATTTAACATAGATTCAATTCAAAAAATTATTGTAATTCCTTATAAGTAACAAAATACTTGACTGTGACATTTATTCCTGTGTTTAAAAGTGGTTGCATCAATCACTTAATTACATAATTTGATAAATGCTGGTCCCTTGGTCATTCTTCACTTCTACTTAAACAAGGAAAAGCATTCAGCAAGTACTTTGTTCTGAGATCAACTGCTAACCAAAATTTTTAACCTTATTTATCCAGTTTAGAAGGTATGAATTGTGTAAAAGGATGACGAGTTTTGCTGGGAAATAATTGTTCATCTGTTGTGATGTTCTTCCAGGTTTGAAGCAGGCAATATAGTTTTCAATGAATCTATTCCATACATTGAATATCATTCCAAATTTTTAGCCGTATGGTTCTGGTAGATTTCAAATCAAATCTAAGGATTTTACAAAACCGATTTCTTTCCACAGTTTCTATACAAGAATTCAAACCCCATGAATTTTACCATAAAGAATGGATATTGATATCTTTTGCTCCACTTATGCCATGCAGACGAGGCTAATGCACATTAAATATGTTGAAGCTCAAATGTCCGGTCTGTTGGTATGGTGTGGAAGTTAGGAGAGAGGTTGCCACCTCAAGTCTCATCCTCTTCACTTGACCATGGTTGAAATTATAAGGTCTGTCACCAAAAGCCCTTATGTAGCTGAATAGTGTGACGTTAATATTCACTCACTCCTTACTTAGACATTTTAGTTAAATAATTTGTATTGATTATGCCAAAATAGTAGCATTAAATATTAATTTAGATGCATTTTTATTCAAATTTTTAATCTAAATTTGTCATTTTATTTAATTACTTTTCTTATGTGTTTTACTCTTTTAAGATTTTGTAATGTCTTCAGATTTTTGTGTTATGTGAGGTGTTCATCTTTATCTGTAAAATAATTTTAAACTGGAAACTTTGGCAAAAATTTAATTTTGTACATTATATGAAAATGCTTTTGATTGTGTTCCTGCAAATATGAATTTATGATGTGTTTCAAATTTTATAAATATTTTTCCCTTTATAGGGACAAGCAACTGACATTATTATAATTAGTATATCACCGAAATCCCTTTTCAGGTATGTAAGATATTGCAAATATTGTGTATTTTAATATATGTTATCTGTAAAATTAATGGAAAATTGAAAAAAATTTTAAACACTTTTATTGTCAAGAATTATTACATATTAAAAACATAGCAACCACTTATCCTTTTAAAAAAATTCAATTAATTACTTATAGCCTTAAAAATTAATGTTCTTATATATATTCTGTATTTTATCCCTTACAATGCAGTTTCCTCATGGAACTTGTGGCTTATCTTATCTTAAATTATATTCGTAATATGGATTTATATTTATTTTTAGTTTCTGTTAGTATAAAAGTCTGAAATTCTGTTTGGTCTGAAATTCTTGGAAAATCAAATGATTTTCAAGAATTTAGACCCAAACATATCATTTAGTAGTTTATTTCCTTGTATTCATTAATACAATATGCCTTAATTCTTTCCAACGAAAATTAACTGCATACTAAAATAGTTTTGATTGAATGTTAGTGTAACATATGTGATTCAGTACAAATATACTGCTTGACAATGTTAAAGGAACAGAGATATGTGAAACGTTAGTTAAAGAAGTGAAATGTATTATATAGTTAGTAAAAGTACTGTGTATTTTTGCAAGGTAAAAAGTATAGATTGTGCCATATTGATATGAGACTGTGGTTGATGATTGATCATCTACATGAACTCTGGTCAGTTTTGTTATGTCATGGGCATAAGTCCTGTTGTCACTGAAGAAATACTGTGTAGAGGGGCTGGTTCATTTTGTTAAAATTCTAAAGCCTTCACATTGGTACAGTGTAGAGTTTCAAAAGTGGATGGTGCCATCCTCTTGGGTGTCATCCTCTCACTTGACTGAAGTTCGGAATTGTGAAGTCTGTTGCCAATACCCTTCATTTTGCTTTAGAATGTGAGGTTAATGAAAAATCAATTCAAGCCATGTGGTTAAACAAACAAACAAAATGCTCCAAATATAAAATTTTATACAGTCACAATAAATATTCTCATTCTTGTCAAATAAGAATACTCTCTCAGTAACAAATGGAACCTCTGACACTTATGTTTATTTGTATTAGTGCCTTTAACTTAACAGTTGAAAAGGTTTTTGTATTTTGATTCATTTTTCAATTAAAGCAATTCCTACAAGGTTAAATGAAAGGGATTTTTTTAGCAGTATGTTAGCTGAGTATTTTCCAAGCATGTTCTTTGAAATTTGATTGTAGAAAATACATATGCCTCATCATGAGTTTATTATCTTTTCCTTTTCGTGTCACAAATATTAATTTTTTTGTGTGAGTAGACATTGTCATCCACAAATAAAAAATATGAACATTTTGAACCATCAGACATTTTACCATAACTTTGAAAAAGTTAATCTTTATGGGCCACCGACTTGCTTGCAACTTTTTTTCCTCTACCATAAAACCAACCTCAAAAAATGTTCTGGTAATAAAAATAAAATTCCCTTCTCTACTCAAAATTAGTCTTAAATGTACTTACTATAACAACATAGTTATAGTGGAATTTATGTAATAATTTTTTTATGTTTGAGGCAACAGGATGTGGCTAAGGAGAAATATAGTTAAGGCTGCCTATCTGGTATAGTGCTAGTGACGGTGACTGCTGTGCCATAGAGCCTGGTTTTAAAACCCAGAGAAAACATGGATGTTTTTAATTGTATAATACCATTGTGGCATGGGGGCACTCTAAGTAGCCTTCGAGTCATACATCCTGTCATGAGGTTGGTGGAAGAAGAGTGGTGGGTAGCCCCTGGCCACTTCCTCTGCCTCAAAATTGAAGTAGAACTAAGCCATTGTACTGTCACCTGTATGGTGCTCAAAGCTATGGCTAACGACAGGTGTACATCTAGCCTTAATATTCTAAGAAATTATTAAACATTGAATTCTAATTCATTACATTTCTATCTTACATGGTTCAAATTAGGTCCCATCCTAACCACTCATGCTTATTTGACTGATTCATCTAATTGGAAGATAGTGCTTTTAATTAACCATTTAAAAAACATAATTTCAAATAACAGACCATTGAAGGTATCAAAAGCTACCACTTATTAAATCTACACTCTGTTTCAAAAAATAAGCAATGAATAGTAAAATTAGCATAACTCTAGAAGAGGAAAGGTTATAGCAACAAAATTTAGATATATACCTTGTTAGTAAAATGGGAAAATAGTTAAATAGTTCCGCTGTAAAATTTTCATATAGGGTCGTGCAATGTGATAGATATAAAAACATATTCATTTCAATAGTTGCTATTTCTTTTGTTGCATTTCTTTGGTGCTAATTTCTTTGCTCAAAATTTCTGATAATGACTTGCCTAGTACGTTTGAGTGAAAACATTTCCTGGTATACAATCAGATTGATCCATTTTGGAGAACAACTGTTGGAGGTTTCCTGATCCTTGGATATCAATCATTCTATCATCAATTGATTGTGGAATGCTATCAAAATGCATATGCACGCAGTTTCATGAAGACCTCATAGTGGGCATCCTAGAGTTGTAACAGCTGGTGAGGATGGTGATCTGTGTTTGCAAGCTTGATGTGTCAACTTTCTTTTAGCATTGTGATATCAGGAATAGCTAACACTGTTTGTAAAAGGCTGCACAAAAGTCGTCTGTATTCGAGACAACCATCAGATATCGTTGATGTCGTTTAACAGAAGAGCTTGGTTATGCATTGGGTTTTGGATCACATCAATTGGATACCATAGCAATGGACCTATGAGTTATTTTTCTGTACAAATAATTATTCCTGACAGATATGGATCTAGAGAATTCTGAAACTCAATCTCAAGCACACAATTTCACTGAAAGACATAGCTACATTCTTACTGGTGCCATGGTGTAGTAATGATATCAGTCAGCAGCCAAACTGATCTTCATGCCTTTTGTCCCAATTTAGTGACAGCAGTTATTTATCGGAATGTAATCCTCAACCCATATGTCCATCCATATCTAGCAGGTTTGGGTCCTAATGCCATGTTTATGAATGATAACATAGAAATACATGGAGCTCCCTCTGTCTACCAATGAGTAGAATGTAAAATACTGCTTGGAATGGAATGGCCAGCAGGTTTGACTAACTTGAACTCAATAGTCTCTCTGCTCTGCGTAATCCTTCATGAAACCTTGATCCCTTGACTACCTGCTTGCAAGTATGAAATGTCTCTGTCAAGCCTACATCTCCAGTAAAAGTGGTTGCATGCCCTACTGATAAATATTTTGCTATTAAATATTTTTTCACACAAATTGGAGACTGCAAGAGACTTTCATGCAAGTTGTTTGTACTGCTTATTTGAAAACTAATTGTTGCTTTCCTCTTAATTTGTGCAGTATTGCCTGTTCCTTTCAACAACCTGTGAAAACTTCATTGTGTTTCAATAAAGTGTTTTCATTTTACTACCATTTTTCTATTTGTTGCTTATTTTTTGGGACAGGGTGTAGAAGGATTTAAAAGCCATCCTGACTAGGCATAAAAATTTAGAGAATAAGACATCTACTAAAGTAAAGGTATCTGCCGTGTTGAGGAAGGGGTCATTTGATTAAAACTCATAATTTTGAAGCATTTCTTTCTCAATACATCTACTCTATTTGTCCTTACTATTTTTGTAATTCATTTAAGTACTTTTTTTAATACATACTTTATTTAAAAATTATATGTATACTAACTTTATTAAACATTTAAATAATTTGTGTATGTTTATTATTATTAAATCCATGTATTCATTTCCTATATTTTTTTTTAGGTTATGCTTAGATAGAATATTAGATTTGCCTGAATATTGTAAACTTTGGTATACATTACCACGCCATATACAAACTATTCTTCATCTCCGGATTGGATACATACCTCGAAAATTTGGTCGTTCTTGAAATTAATTCCATCTTTTATTGTGTTTTTTATCATCAATAAAAAAGCTTCAAAGACAATGAGGTGATCTTGTTGACTACCAAGACATTTAAGATTTGTATATTTTCTCTTAAAAAAATCGTTCAGATGTGATACTATTTTACCTGAAGTCTAATTTATATGTATGTATTGATTAATCTCTTCTAAGAATTGCCGAAAGAAATCAAGTATTGATCTAAGCTTACATTACATTTACAAAAAAACTTAAATGGAAATGAAGTCTTTCTTTTGTATATGTTACCTTTAAAGTGTATAATTCAGTTATTTCATAGAATAACTACATATTTCATGGAAAAAAACTAGATAATTCAATTAAAGTATATAATCAAGGAAAAATTTCATACTCTACCTAGTTTATTCTATGAAATAACTAAGTTATTTTATAAATTAATTGATCATAAATAGCTAAAGCCTCTCAAAAAATATATTTTATTGCTATTGCAGATGATCAGTTAATAAATAATAAGAAAAAGCATATATAATTTATTATTGCTAAAATTAAACAGAAAGTGAAAAAATAAATGTTTTGCATCTGTTACTGGCACAATTAACTTTTCTACTCCTTAAACTTCAAGGATATCATAGTGCTAGAGTAACCAATAATCACATGGTACTTTTTTCTGTGTTGTTTTAGCACTTTTTACTTCTGCTATCAAATTTAATAATTTTTCATGAGTAAGTGAAGCACTGTTTTCCTTTGTGTTATGCTTATTTAATATTCAAATTTCTCTCGCATTAAATCTTTCATATTTACAGGTTAGTCTTCCATTCTTACAGACATCATTGCTTTAAAACTTGCTGCAAAAATTTTTTTTAATAATCTAAAATGTAAAACTCTAACATAAATACACTGTTTAAGCTCTACATTTTAAAATAACGAAATGAATGGTACACACACATCACTACAAAGCAGCATAAGCAGTTCAAAACCAACTAAAAGCAGCTAGAATTGGTTCAAAGAACTTTAGAGTGCTGTATTTCAAACTTTAACAATCAAGTAATCGTTATTCTATAGAATATCTTGTTAAATTCTAGAATTTTATGTACTTTAACTGACTTATCTAGTTATTTCATGAAATAACTGATTTCACACTTTAACAGTAACATATACATTTAATACCAACATTTACTGAAGGTTTTTTGTAGCCTATGCTTTAAAATAAATGAATGGGGGCAAATTCAAAATGAATCTCAAAAGTAATCAGCTTTATATTTATCATCTTTTTACATAAATTATTTGAAATAAAAGGAAAATGTTGATTCTGATTATCCTTATTAAAATTTTGCATAATTTTGTAAGATATTAATCTAAATGGAGACAGTACTTATAACTAAAAACTACCCTATTGCTTACATGTGCATATAATTGTAATAATTTTGTTAATTAAAATAAATATAACAAAGGTTTAATACAACAAGGGCTAAAAAGTTTTTCACTTGTTCAAAATGTTGTTGGAAATAATAAACATAAATGTATCATGTTTTGGGCCTTATTAAATTGTAAATATGATGTAATTTTTTTAAAAAAATGAAATTTTTAAATGAAAACAGTAATATTATTTCCGGTAGATTATTTTTATTTTCTCTTTTGAGGATTAAATAAATTAGCTTAAATCTTTTTTTTCTGTTATTGATCAATATTATGTGTTTAAAAATTATATGTATGCATTGAAGTTATATGTATAATTACATTTTAATATAAATTTGTTATATTATAAAAAATACTATTGGACATTTTTACCAGTTGTATTTCTTTTTCATTAATCAGCCTTTCATTTTAAGAAAATTATGTGTATTTAAAATGATATTTGTACTTGGTTAGGAATTTGATTCATGTAGTTCATAATAGTGTTCATTAAATACTGTGATTAAATGCAACAATAGTGGATAATTTAATTATATTTTTTGATATATTAAATAAACGTATATTTTCCATTAAATATAGTAATGTTTTTCGTAGTGAAATTAATGTAAATAGCTATCCTTTGTACAAAGTGTAACAAATTAAGTTTTTATCAAACCGATAGCTGATGAATGATGCTGTAAATTATTTTCACTACTGTCAAAGTGTAAACGTCTGCTTAAATCTTTTTATAAAATAATAAATGTGTGTATATTAAAACCAGCTCTTTTTGTATATGTGTTAGATAGATTAACATTTTAATGCTTATGGACATTGCATTACATTAAAGAGGGAGTTAAAAAATATTTAAGCTTGTACTTTTTTATAATTAATTTTGTAACTTTGGGATGTATCTTATCAATTTAACTAATTATTCATAAATTTGCTTTAAAAAAAACTTTTTCCTGGTTTCAGACATCCTGATTTGACCTGTTTCTTTTTCTCAAATTCTTTTCAGCAATGTATTTTTATTTATGATTATTAATCAAAATAAGAGATTTGATAAAAAAATTTCTTTAAATCATTTTTTATTGCAAAGCAATGAATTTTTTTTTAACATTGTATCCTCTAATTTATTCATAAGTAGTTTTATCATATGCCAATTCAGTTTTCAATAATTCATATTTTCTCTCCCTTAAAATTTTCAATTATTATTAAATATTGATATTTTCTAGTAAGTTGTATGGCTTACCCTTGTGTGTTTAACCTTTTCACTATGAGGTTCTAATCAATGCAAAACATTTTAGAGATGGGTGTGTCACATATGCATCCACCCTGTTACCGGCAGCCAGGTGATGCACTTTTAAATCACATTTCATACTTGTTCTACAGGATTGATCCTCCCTATGGAAAAGTGCATTGAACAGCCTACTGCCCAATAAGAGGGTTTGAGAATATATAACACACCCATTGCAAAATGGTTAATGGAGAAGCGTGATTAACTCTTAATTTATTTTGGATGTTTAAAAATAGGTAGTTTTCTAATAGATTAAACTATGCATTGTTGAGTATGTACAGTAGGACCTCTATTTAACAAAGTCACTAAATCCCGAAAAAAAGTTTGTTAAATGGAAAATTCATTATATAGTATCTTTTAATATACTTAATAAACCTCATAAAATAAATTTTAAATCCATATATTAAAAGAAGTAATTATTCACATCTTTTTGTAAATTAATATTTATGTATTTTATATATCTTACACATCAAAAAAGAAAAGCTGCAAGAAAAAAGAATATTGAAGAATAGTTCATTTTCAACATCAAGAAAATAGTTTTATATTAAAATTAATGAATTTTAAGGACATTTTATAATTTGAAGCATACAAGTAATTTCAAACATGCATTGCCACATGCATCCTTAAATTTAATTACTCATGAAATCTGTTAATTTTGTTTGAGTTTTTTTTTTTTTGGAAAAAAAAGGTTTGTTTCATAATATGCCTCACATCTTTGCAATGCACCAAAACTCCTTTTATAACCATTATAAAATGTGTTAAAAGAGAGAATAACTTGAAATGTCCAGAAATACTTAAAACATAGGGAGAAAAAAAAATTGAATCACAGGAAAAAGTTCATTATATAGAAAATACGCCTTGCTATTAAGAGATTATTTTTCGAAGAAAATCATGAAATGTGTGTTCTTGGTTCCAGGAAAAAGTTTGCTATATAGAAAAATTCGTAGAGAGGTTCGACTGTATTTGTGCCTCATTTCTATTTTTGAATTGCATTTATCAGTTTTCAATTCAAAGGTGTTGTACTTCAATCATGTTGCATCATTGAAGAACAGTTGTTTTCATCATTGCTTTTTTTCCCTCAATTTTTCTCATTTTAAATCATTTTTTATATTTTGACTTTGATTTTTTAAAAATCAATCTTATTAAATTACAGATTAATCAAAGAAATATGTTATATGTGTCTGGGTGATTTTGTGATTTTAGTACTTCTTGAATATTACATTAATATTTATTAATAATTTTATGGGTTATTACTCTAGTGATTTTGGCAGAAATGATTCACACTCTTATATGGTTTATTCTCTTGCTACTTCCAAAGATTTTTTTTTTTTACGGCATTTCTTCAAATACCAATATTTAGATTAGATTCACTTTCTTAATAAGTCTTTCAGTAAGAGACCTATACATAACTTTATTTTCTTTTATTTATTTGCTTAAATGTATTTAAATAAATAGATAAATTACTAACAAGCAGCTACTTAGAAAAATAAATAGTTAAATTTCATGTGATTGATTTTCAAAACTATTCTACTTTTGTAAAGGTACTGAGTACAGCAGTTAATTGTTATTATTTGTAGAAAAGAAAAGATTTAATGAAGCCTTTTTCTTTTCACAAATAAAATGTGATTAAATGTATTTTAATTTTAATGATTAATACTTTAAATAAGAAAATATACATGTGAGGATCTTAGCTTTAGATAAAAAAATATTCAACCAAAATGATCCACAGCTCAGAAATCTGTTCAAAATTTTGTTTGTATAATTCTAAAATATATAAAGTTCAGTCTTTTGTAATCATTACAATTTATATTTGAAAAGTTTTGCAAATTTTAACATGATCCTAATTTTTAAAAAAAAAATATCTTACTTATATTCAGATTCTTTTAACACTTTTTTATATTTATTTCTTTATTGAATAATAAAATTGAATTATTTCTGTCTATATAAAGCAATAAATTATAAGTATTTGGGGGGGGGATGCTTTAACTCTTTCACTTCTGATACATTAATTCTATTTTTCTGAACAACAGTTAGTATTTAGGATAGTTATTTATTGAAAATCTTGATGCGGTATCTGTGATGCTTTATGCTGGATTATGATAGCAAGAAGTCTTCACGATATTACACAATGGATACCTTTTGGTATTAAGAATAAGTCGTCATTCTGTGGCCGCATTAGCCTAGTGGTTATGTTCACGAACTCAGGGTTGGCGTGTCGCGGGTTCGAGTCCTGGTGCCACTGAAGACCCGTCATGTACAGGGGGCTTATGCACGTTAAATCTGGTGTGGTGTAGTTGTTTTGAAATGGGGTGCCAGTTCAGTTTTCCTCGTCACTTAATGGAGGCTCAAAATTGCAAGGTCTGTCGCCAATAGCCCTCGTGTTACTTTTAGTGCTCCCTCTGTATTAAGCGTGTGGTGCAATATATTGAGCTCAGTACAAGGCCGCTTTTCCGTTTAGGCACATGCCTAGGGTGCAAGTGATTTGGAAGGAGGCACAAAAAATTGGAGGGTGAAAAAAGAGAGAACTAAAATTACAGTGAAAGTACCAGCACCGAGGGAGACATGATAGAAGCATTTCTGCCTTTGAATAGGGTAAAGACTAAAATAAGATTTACTGTGGAAAAGGGAAAGCTTAAAGGTTTGATGTTACAATGCACTCAAAATGATATTACGATGGAAATTGATTACAATGATGTCATTAATGATTTTGCAATGATCAAAGCTTGAAGAAAGCCTTTATTGTGTTGTTTTTTATGCCACCTGATCTCGACTGCTTCAGATTCAGGCCCACGAAATTCATCATGGCAAGGGGCTGCATGTCATTGGCCGTAGCCTTAAGCACTATTCAGGTGACAGTACGATTTAGCTCGGTTACAACCCAGTTTTGAGGGAGAACACCCTGGGGGAGGGTCAGGGGCCTCCCACCTCTCTTCCCCTTCCAACAACCTCATGAGAGGACTTGCGGCTCGACGGCAAAGGCACTATACATTTACAAACATCCATGTCTTCTCCGGGATTCGAACCCAGGCCCTACAGCACAACAGTCAAGATCGCTAACCACTATACCGTATGGGCGACATACCTTTATTGTACTAGTACAATGACAGTGATTCAACAAAGAATAAAGATCTCTAAAAGTAAAAGATAGTAAAGCAATAAGTGATGAAAAGAGAATAATTAACAAGTGGAAAACAGTTCACACAATAATGTATACTCTATACTGTAATTGCAAACGATTTCATTAATTTGCTGCACTAATTTACAAAAGGGTCCTTGATGCCTGAAGGCAAGAAAGGGAAGGATATTGGCCAAATCAATGTTTTCTGGCTGACAGTTGCCAGTCCAGGACACGGTGAATCCATAGGTGGTAGATCACGGAAAGGACTCTCCAAAGTGAGTGAGGGGATATTAACGTCGCTCTGTTTCGCTACACGAGGGCTTTTGGCGACGGACCTCGTAATTTTAAACCATGGTCAAGTGATAAGGACGACACCTGAGCTGGTAACCCCCTCTCCTAACTACCACACCAACGGGAGGACGTTTGAACTCTCGACAGATTTAACGTGCATCGTACCCCTACACGGCGGGTCTTTAGCGGTACTGGGCTCGAACATGACATGCCAACCACGATTCGATACCTTGACCACTAGGCTACCGCGGCCACAAGACTCTCCTAAGAGCAAGAACAAAAAAAGTGAAAAGAGTTAAGGGAAAATCTCTCCCAAACCAAAACTGGCAAGGTAAGATCTGAAGGAGAGGGGTGCTTTGGAAATAGTGGGAGGAAGGCCTTAACAATTTGAAGTGCCTAGGACGCCCGGGGGGGGGTTGTTAAAAACGGCCCTGGCTCAGTAGTAACTAATATCTAACACACACACATATTCTCGTCCGCGACTTTGTTTTCATCAAAAAAAAAAAAAAAACTTCTCTTTCGCTATCTGCTCTAGTCAATTCATTTTCCACATTAAATGATAATCATGTCAAACCTGTTTTTTTTTTCAACTTTTTGATATTTTTCTAAGAAATTATTGATAAATTTTCTAATGATAATAAATTAATTAATAATAAATATTTATTATACCAAAATATTTGGTATAGTAAAATTTACTGTTTTTTTTGCAAAATAGAGCAATTTAAATCATAATGTCATTGGAGTGGCTTCATATTTGCTCATTTTCTGTCTTGTCCACTATTGTCTTCTGCTTTACAAATTTCATTTAAAATCTCTTTTATATTGGAGGATCCAAATTTTATAGTTAGTTCAACGTCTGTTTTTGCTGACTATCTTGTATCAAAGAATCTTTTCAGTGAGGCTGATTGTTTATATCTTTACACATTTCTAGTTTATTCGTTAAAATTTTGGAGGGGTTACAACTGGGACATAGCTACCGCTGTATCAATGATACGGGACCCCAATTTGTGTAAGAAAAAATCGTAAAATTTTATCATTTAGTCCTATTTATGGAGTTCCCTTTTTCGTTTGTAATATTGTCTGTCACTGGCTTCATAAGGTTACAACGTTTCCAAAAACTCTATCTTACTTGTCTAATTTTGATCCACGTGTAAATGATGAATTTTTGCCACTCAATACAATCAATTTGCTTCAATTGATGAATGAAAGAGTCATCAAAATAGTCAAAGCTTATACGAGATGATAATTTGCATATCTGCATGAAGCTATGATACAAAATCAGTTAAAGACAGTTGGGATGAAGTTTCACTAAAAAACTTTAAATGGTGTCAGGAAAATATCTGTGTTCATTTTTTCTTACTTCTTTTATCCTTGAAACTCTGGCGGAATCAATGCAGAACCTGATGAAATTAGTAATGTACTCGTAATTGAAGATTTTGTCGATCTTGTCAGACAAATAAATTTAGAAGTAAATAATGATGACGATCAAGAACTGCTGGATTCCCACTATCAGGAGCTGACAGTTGATGAGCTCATAGAAATGTATGAGCAAGAGCAAAACATTAAAGAGTCTTTTTGCCTAATGATCTGATGGTCAATGGCCAGGCATTTGATGAATTAAAGTCTTTTGATTCAATTCAACAACAACGAATGACGGTTGAGAATTTGAGAAAAGACCTCAGTTTAATTGAAAAAATGTTTTGAATTAAAGAAAATGTACACTTTAACGAAGAGCATATTTGTTCATCAAAACAAGGTGTTACGGACCATTGCGTCATCCCTTCTCACCCCACCCCTCTTGTACGGAGAAATGGAACAATCCCCTTTTTGTGTACTTTGTTTTTTGTTTCTTCTCTCTGTGTAGTAGTTGTTCATTCGAGATTGAATAAAGGTGTCGCAATGCATTGGTAAAAATTCGTTGAATCGTTATTTCCTATTAAAAATTGTTTATGAGCCTTCGACGTATGTGCAAAGTTTGTACATAAAAAAATGGTTCGCCTTGCGGAGTATTATTAAATCGCCAGAACCTGTGGATTTTGAAGATATTTAAGAAATCTTTTCGTTGGTTTCATTGCTTTGAATGCGTCATGGCGAAAGGCGTTAAAATTCTCGAAAGGAAGTTGTCCGACATCGAAAAACAGTTGAGTGGATTTATCGCATTTGTGGACACTTTCGTTGAAGGTGACAAAGAAGTGTTATCTTTCAAATTAAGTCAATTTGATAGACTTAATGCAAAATATGAATCAGTTAAAGAAGAAATTTTCACTTTATCAGACGGAGAATTTCAAAATTTCGATGGAAAAATTACCACTTGCAATGAACACATTGAGAAACTCGAGGTAAGACTTCAATCTTTGAATTTAAAGTATAGTAAAAATAATAATGAAACTGGTTCAAATGCTGTGTCTAATGTTGTCAAACCGTGCTTTAGATTACCAGAATTATCGCTTCCACAGTTTAATGGGGACATAGAAACATGGTTTATTTTTAAAGAGCAATTCAAAGAAATAATTGAAAATTGTGGTTTAAATGATAAACAAAAATTGCAATATTTACAATCGTGTTTAATAGGAATTGCAAAACATGTCCAAACTGTGGATGACACATATGATTCGTTGTTTCTGGCTCTAGAGCAGAGGTTTGAAAACAAAAGACTAATAATAAACAAACATATAAATGCTTTGTTGATGTTGAAATATGAAAAATTTAGAGGTGATTCAAATGTTGAGTTAAGAAATTTGGTTGACACTTGTACTAAACATTTGAGAGCATTAAAATTGCTAAAAATTGAGCATAATACATTTTCAGAATTGTTGTTGATACAATTAGTTACGCAGGTTTTGGATACTGAGACAAAGCGTCTTTTCGAAATGACCTTGGAGAGTACAGACATTCCTAAGTGGGATGATTTTTTGGCTTTTTTGAATAAGCGTTGTTTATTTTTAGAAAACCTGCCATCCGCAGGAGCAAAGGGTAAACAAAATTTTAAAGACTCTCCACGTCACAAAAGCTTCATATTGCATACAGATGCAAAGGTTGACAAAAAATGTAAGCTTTGTTCTTTGAACCATGACCTGTATAACTGTGATAAATTTAAAAATATGCCTGTTAGAGAGAGGTATAATATTGTTAAATCTTTGAATTTATGTTTAAAATGCTTGAAACCAAACCATAAGGTATCACAATGTAGATCTAAGCATATTTGTTTTTGCAAAAAGAACCACAATCAGTTGTTACATTTTGTTAATGTAAAAAATCAGGAGATGCAAAACTGTGAGTCATCCCAACCAGACACCAGGCGCCAAGATGACGTCATCGAACCAATTTGTTTTCAAAATTCTAGTATAAAAAATAATCAAAATAAAACTGATAGGAATTCTTTTGATTTTCCGAGTGCTCAAAACAACATTGTTCAAGGTCAGGTTTCGGGAGTGAACATGAGTATTTCCGCTTCCCAGAAACATAAAAATGATATTATTTTATCGACTTGTATAATTTATGTTGAAAATTCTGTTGGGGAAAAAGTTCCTTTACGCGTCCTCGCAGACAGCGGGTCGCAAGTTTCTCTATTGAGGTCGAGCACGGCAGATTTCTTGAATTTGCGTAAATTAAAAACTGATATGTCGGTCTCTGGTTTGGGTGGTTCGAATGTTAATATAAAACCAAAAATCAAAGGAGTAATTTCAAATGGTTCTGGATCATATAAACGTGTTGTGGATTTTCATGTTGTACCCAAAATTACTAATATGATACCTGTTAATTCCTTTGATATTTCACATATTGTGTTTCCAAGCAATGTACATCTAGCAGACCCCACTTTTAATACTAGTAATTCTATCGATGCCTTATTATCAGCAGATATTTTCTTTGATATTTTGAAAGATGGTAAATACAAATTGGATAATGGTAATTTGATCTTAAAAAATACTGAATTTGGCTATATAATTAGTGGTAACACCTCGAGGTTCTCAAGTGGCTCATTGCATTGCGGTTTAATCACAAAAGACTTTGAAACTTTAAATGATACTTTAAAATCATTCTGGGAAATAGAAGAAATTGTACCCACCAAATTTGTTAGTGATGAACTTAAGAAATGCGATGAACATTTTTTGAAAACTATGGCGAGGGACACTAACGGACGTTTTTGCGTCGAGATGCCCATGAAAGACAATGACATTGAACTGGGGCAGTCAAAGTCTACTGCTATTCGCAGATTGGAATTGTTGAAAGACGTGCCCACGGAAAACAAGGAGTTCCTCTTCAATGAAAATGATGAGTTAGTAAAGACCTTGGGATTGTCGTGGAGACCTAGAGAGGACACATTCATGTATCAGATGAATTTGCAAGAGGTTCCAGTGACTATTACTAAAAGAACCGTCTTGTCATTTATCTCCAAATTGTACGATCCCCTAGGACTGCTTCAACCGATAATCATAAAGGCCAAAATGATGATTCAAAAAATTTGGCTATTAAAAATTGACTGGGATCAAAACTTGCCTCGTCAAGAAATTGAAAACTTCCAGAGATACGTGGCCGAGCTGCATCAATTGAAGGATTTGAAAATACCTCGGTGCATTTTACTGAAAGATTCTGTTGCAGTTCACCTTATTGGATTTGCAGATGCATCAGCCCAAGCTTATGGTGCATGCCTATACGTAAAATCTGAGAATGCCAATGAAACTCAGATAAGATTACTCTGCAGCAAAACTCGCGTCGCCCCACTCAAGACTTTGTCAATACCTAGGCTCGAACTGCTTGCTGCGACATTGTTGTCGAAATTGACCTCAAAGATTATTAAAATTATTGATTTAGAATTTGATGAAGTTCATCTTTTTTCGGACTCGAAAGTTGTTTTGGACTGGATCCAAATGCAACCACACCTTCTAAAAGTCTTTGTGGCAAACCGAGTTTCTTTAATTCAAGAATTGATTGAAACCTTTTCCTGGCACCATGTAAAAACCAAGGAGAACCCAGCTGATTTGATTTCAAGAGGTGCAACTAAGTTGCAGCTTCAAGACGAACTTTGGTGGACAGGTCCTTCCTTTTTGAAGGACAAAACTTTGAACTCAGACTCTGTCGTTTCGCAGAAAGACGACAACTTTTTCGAAGAACTTAAAAACCCTAATATTGTATACTCATTCATCACTCATGCAGGTCCATCTGTATTCCTTGATAATTGTTTAAATATTACAAATAGTTTTACTAAACTTGTTCGGATTGTGAGTTATATTTTCAGGTTCTATTTCAATTGTAAGTATCCTGCTTCTAAACAGTCTGGTGTTTTCACAAATCAAGAACTGGAAAGAGCTACAGCTGCTTTAATTAAACCAGTACAAAAGGAAAGTTTTTTTGAAGAAATTAAATGTTTGGCTGCAGGTAAGGAAATTCCTACGACAAGCAAGTTAAAATTTTTAAATGTTTTCTTGGATGGAAAAGGTCTTCTCAGAGTTGGGGGAAGATTGGTAAATTCCAATATATCATTTAGCTGTAAATTTCCAATTGTTCTTCCTCATGCTCATAAATTTTCCAAATTAATTATGTTGTACTATCACATAAAAAACTTGCATGTTGGCCCTCAGGCACTTTTATCCTTTGTTCGGCAGAAATTCTGGATTCTAAATGGCAGATCTCTAGCTCGTAAAATTACTCACGAGTGTGTTACTTGCTTCAAAATTAAACCTAAACTTTGCGAGCAATTGATGGGTTCACTTCCAAGTGAACGTGTAAACCAGGGTTTTGTCTTTAATTGCTGTGGGATCGACTTTCTAGGGCCCTTCTATATTAAATATAAGGGGCAACGAAAGGGTGTTTATCATAAAATATATGTAACCATTTTTGTTTGTTTTGTTACCCGAGCCACTCATTTTGAAATTATTACGGATTTAACGACTGGCGCCTTTGTAGCCACGTTAAAAAGGTTCTTTGCTCGACGTGGAATTAGCAAAACACTTTTCACAGACAATGCTAAAACGTTTTTTGGGGCTCAACACACACGAGAGCTAAAAAGCTTGTTCCAGATGGTATGTAACCCAAATGAAGAGTTGGCAACATTATGCATCAGAGAATATTAATTGGAACTTTTCTCCTCCCAGAGCACCTAACTTTGGAGGGCTCTGGGAGGCGGGAGTCAAATCCTTTAAATATCATTTTAAAAGAGTTTTTGGAGATGCCAAGCTAACATTTGAGGAATTTAGTACTGTCATGAATCAAGTAGAGGCAATTTTAAACTCGCGCCCTATCTGTCCATTGTCTAATGACCCGGATGACTGTGAAGTCCTCACACCTGGTCATTTCTTAATTGGAAGACCTTTAAATGCTATTCCTGAGCCTAGTTTGATTGATTTAGAGATAAATAGATTGGATAAGTGGCAAAGGTTGACAAAAATGGTACAAATTATTTGGGTCAAATGGAATCGAGATTATCTTTCTAACCTACAGCAAAGAACAAAATGGTTATTTAAACAAAACAATGTTAATGTAGGAACACTAGTGTTATTAAAAGAAGATAATATGCCTACGTGCAAATGGTGCTTAGGCAGAATCACGAAAGTCATACCTGGTTCAGATGGCCTGGTACGTGTAGTGAAAGTAAAAATAAAAGATAAAATTTTGAAAAGGTCTATCAATAGCATCGCAATTCTGCCTGTAGCAAATTTAATACCCTCTGTATAATTGTATATTTTCTTGCTTATTATTTTTGATATTTGTTGTATTTGTATTTGTTATTTTGATATTTGTAAATATTTTGAATTATTTAGTTTTGTATATTGTAAAAAATTGTGTTTATTGATAATTTGTAACAGTCCACTTCTATATTGATGTATGTTTGAAATTTGTTATTTCAACGTGGGGCGGGATGTTACGGACCATTGCGTCATCCCTTCTCACCCCACCCCTCTTGTACGGAGAAATGGAACAATCCCCCTTTTTGCGTACTTTGTTTTTTGTTTCTTCTCTCTGTGTAGTAGTTGTTCATTCGAGATTGAATAAAGGTGTCGCAATGCATTGGTAAAAATTCGTTGAATCGTTATTTCCTATTAAAAATTGTTTATGAGCCTTCGACGTATGTGCAAAGTTTGTACACAAGGAATAAAAAAAAATTAGCAAGCTACGAGGAAATTTGGCGGGAGAAAAAAATATCTTGTGCCCGCAGACTATTTTGTTAGATTTTATTAAACGCTCTACATCATAATAACCTCGTTTTGAGATTTTGTATTTGTGTTATCTAAGATTTTGTTAAACATTTTTTTTTTCTAAATTATTATTTTCTTTATATCTTCGGCCCCGACTAAAAATTTTTTTGTTAAATCATATCCCAATTTACCCAAATTCAACTTACGCGGTATCACTCAGTCCGACCTATCGCGTAAGTTCGGGGTATTACTGTACTGTCAACAGAAACAGAAGAACTTGAAAAACTGATATCTTCTTCAATGGATACTATTATTAGGACTACCGGAAAGTTCTGGCCGTTTTTAGAATAAAACAAATTAATAAATTTTCCACGCCTTGAACGTTATTAAATAATATAATTACTATCATTATTTGTGACTTCTGCATGATAACAATATGTATATCTCATTTTTAGAAAATGCCTTATCTCTAAAGGCGAAAAAATCGAATCAGTACTTTTCTAATTCTTTGTTTTTGAATCGCTTTCCCTGTGAAAAATTTTGTAAGGACAGAAACAAGTGATAATGGGTGGGTGCTGCAGAATTTCCCTTCTTAGTTCTGCGAATACTACCTAAAGCAGCACGTGGGCTAGCTTATCGTGAAGTAGTATGATGTTCTCCCTATTAAGCATCGCTAGTCTCTTTTCTTGCTATTTTAAATTATCCAGTTAATGACAGTACTTCTCCAGATTTATCTTTTCGTCCGGTTTCAGCAGCTCAAATGTATTGGTCTTCGAATGTACCACCATGCACACAACATTCTCTTACTAAGGCTCAGCTTCGACTAAGAGATGGTGGGTCGGGTTTTCCGGGTTCACGAGATGCCCCTTTCCTTACGATGTTTTCTAGGTAATCCCCTTTTCATGCCCAGTTATCATTCGGTCCAAGAAAGGCTCAATTTTGCTTTGTGCAAGCAGAGATGTGCATATGATGACACAATCATTCAAATTTTTCTCATTTATGTGGCTCCCCCATCTCGAATATTTTTACATTAATCCTAGTCTTTGAATATGGTTCGAAATGTGGTTTATTGAGCTGAATCAAGCCTCTCTCCTCTCTTTCTGTAGTTTTCAATGTCTTCAAAAAAGGATTTTGCTCTAACATGATCTTGCAGAATCGTCGTCGAAACCATTTACTCTAAAATTTTTGCACCATTTTCTGCATGTTCTATCAGAAACTGTACCTTCATCAAACACTTTCAATAATTTTCTACATTCTTCTGTAGCATTTCTTCGTTGTTGTAATTCATACAAAATACATTAGCGTAAATGAACTATATTATTAACCGTGTACACGATCGCGTCTCACTTAATACTAACGTGAATATCTTGGTTTTAGTTTATTTGCTAGGTCAATATGTGTACTTTTAGTAAAAAAAAAGAGAGCAAAGTATGCACAAATTTGTTGAAACTTGTAACTGGAACGGCCAGAAGTTTCCGGTACACCTAATATAAACACGTTTACCAAAAAAAACCCCGAAAAGTACCTTCTAAAAGAACTAAGTTAATTCTTGAGTTATAAAAATTTTTAATATGTATGTCAGTGTATACTTACTTATTTTGCTACTTTCAAACGAGTTTTATAATTGCCATCATTTTTATTTATTCTCCAAAAAAAAGATCTCCCCCCCCCCCCCGAAAAGCATTTCGATACAGGGCACACTCAGACCTAGTTACACTAGTGCACTAAGAAAAATGTTAGTAAATTCTGCAGAAACAAAATATTGATCGGCAGTATGCTACATGTTTATGTAAAGAAATTTTAACTTCATTGAGAATGATTAGCATACGAAATGAAATCTGCTCTAGGCGCGTATTGTTAATGCTTGCCTCTCTCTTTAAACCTGATTACTTTCCTGACATTTATAGCAGTATCAAATGAATATCCTAGACACTTTTTGGTATCCCTTCCTGATTTTGTTAAAGATTCAAAACCTTTCTGTCCTATATATGAAAAATGTTTTTCTAAGGAAGGAATCGCAAAAACATTGCTTTATATTACCACAGGTTAAAACATCTCATAGCACCAAAGTAAGTTTGTCAACATGAGAAATAATCCAAAAATTGTAATATAATAAGTCCCTGGTTTGATTTTTTAAACTATTTCAGCTTCTATTTGATTGCCAGCAAGACCTAAATTTGATATAAATATTGTAAAAAAAATTTTCACAATTTCACTTCCTTAACTGGCATACTTTCGTACATGTAATATCAAGAACTTGTCGTTTTCGCTTAGGAATTCCAAACATCTTAAATAATTGTTTTTTCTATTGGAATATATCACCGTAATTCCTAAATCTTAATCCTTAATTTAAAAAAAGATGCTTTGATTATATTTTTTGCGTCATCGTGTTCACTTTTATCAATAGCATTTTGGACCTCTTGCACAACTTGTTTATCTTTTTACCCCCCCCCCCCCTTCTTCATATATATGCCTGCATAATTTATAAGTTTCAAACGCAGGTAATTTATCAAATACAGATGTTGATAAAAACTGCGTTTCTGAATTCTCAACAATTTCCGGGATTTTTACAATGTTTTTTTTGCTTTTTTATGCGTATTATTTGCACCCTTATGCTTATTCATTTTGTATATAAAGAAAAAGTTGTTAAAATTTTTTGTAGGTATATTGAATTCTTTGTTAAAACTTTAATGCAGCATAATTCGGGGCCAAACGTAACGTAGCCAGTTAATCCGCTTACTTTTAAACCCACCACAGATTACGCGGAGAGAGTTTTTTTTTTCCAATTGGATCATCTCACGAGTGATTATACGCGGAGAGAGTTTTTTTTTCCAATTGGATCATCTCACGAGTGATTATTACAAATCGTTTTCTCTCCAGAATCTTCCTGGACGACTAGTCGATCAGTTTTAAGCAATTTCTTCCCAATGTTGCATCCACTTAACACGAAATTTAACTTCGCAAAATGCAGTCAAAATCAATTTATTATACAAAAATAAATATTTATGCGTTAAAAGGCATTCGCAAGCTCTCTATTCTATGAGTTTATATTTCACAATTAGTCTGACACTTCGTAAAAATATTAATAAAAAAATACATAGTTTTTTTAAATGAATATTTTTCAATAATTTATTTCAAGTGTTAAAATATATATTTAGTTTTACTTTTATGATATTCCTGATTTTTATATGTGTGGAATACACATGGATTTTTTTTTCTTGGACATGTTAGGCCTTCGACACAGTAGTGAATGATTTACATACACTGGCGTTGTAGTACTGACTGCTCTGCGTCAAAATTTCTTGGAGATCCTTTATTTGAGGCCCATTTCCATTTTAGATTTTTTGCTTGCAGATTTTGGGGCTTTTAAACCTTGGGGCCCGTCCATATCAATGATGACGGGTTTAATTACGCCCTGTTTATATATCCATTGAGGCTGACGCTATGCTGAGAGTTGTTCTATTCAAGTTCGTCCTGTGATATGTCATGACTCGTACAGTCAAAAATAAGAACTAGAATTGAATGTGTGTGTGTTTGGTGTTAATAGAACATTTGCAGTCTAAAAGTTTTGTAACTTTAAGAATTATACCCTGCTTTGAGGCTACAAGGAAATTATTTGATGTTATATGGCATGAAACTGTGGTAACAGCTTTTACCTCTTGAGCCAATAATGAATGTAAAGAGATTCAACCAGAAGTAAAGAAATACAATACACATAGTTCCTTAAGGTATCCGACTACGTTCGGAAACAGGATTTTGAAAATACGTATGAATGAATAAATTTTTTGATATGCAGTGTCACCTTAATTACAATAAACATATATTACTACAATAAAAAATTACTTAAATGCATTTTTTTTTGGCAAAAAAATGAATAAAGAATGACATATTTTCAAAGCATTCTCCTTTTATGGAAAATGCTTCTATAATAATAAATGTAAGTAGTTTATATATAGACAGGACTTCTCTATAGAGTCAGAACTAGAATTTTTGAAAAATTCATATTATTTTCAGAGTTATGAGATCAATTGAAGTAATGATCGATATTTTTTTGTTAAAATTTCTCTATTCTGATGTATTAAATATGAATAAATCCAATTCTCTTAAATAATTTATTTCAAAATTCCTAGTTCAGGCTTGTATAGAAATCTTGGCTATATGTGGTGGTATCTAAGTAGGCCAGTAACAGCCTCCAGACCGGAGTGATCACTTTCGTCTAGTGGTATGTGTTATAGAGTGACCGATCGTATAGTGGAGTTTTTACTTTTTAACAGTAGAACTATTTTAAGTAACATTTTGCAAATTTAAAAGTCAATATGTGGAAAGCACACCTCACACACAATGCAATTGAACAGAAGCACGATTTAAAATAACTCATTGATTTATTTTTAAAAAATTCAAAAAATTAGGTTTTTCAGTGTGGAGTCAGGAATTGCAAGAGAAATTTGAATTAAAAACATTATAAATTAATAACTTACAAAATCAACAATTTTGGGGAGGGACGGTTCGTCACTTGACTAGAGTAGTACCAGCAGGCTAACTGATTTCTTTTGCCAGAACAACCCTGCATTCTCGCCAACACAGGGCTGCCCCGCAGTCCAACCACACTGTACCACCACATTTGGCGCGTAGCGCCTAAAGTGCGAAACCTCCATTTAAATAGGGGATTTTTTTGTTACGTTTGTAACTACTCTCCCTCTCCTGTGAAATTTTATAATTAATGATGCCAAATCAATTATTAATTCAATTCAATTCTTTTAGGTTAATCCTTTTTCTTTTTTTGTATGGAAATACCTGACCCCCTGCCAAATTACACAATTCACAACTAAATATATTAAGAGAAACACAAAGTATATGTTACAATATACATGGAATGTGTGCATAGTAATAATGTTAAACAATGAGTACATAGTAATAATACTAAACAATGAGTACATAGTAATAATACTAAACAATGAGTACATAGTAATAATACTAAACAATGAGTACATAGTAATAATGTTGAACAATGAGTACATAATAATAATGTTGAACAATGAGTACATAATAATAATGTTAAACTATGAGTATCTTGATTACAATATGTCTGGGTAGGTGACTATGAAAGTAATGCTGCTGAGAAAAAATATACACAAATATCAATGCTATTTTTAAAAAATTTCGCCATGGACGTCTTCATGGGAAATTTGAAAAACATTTAATGCACACGGTGAAAACATGAGAGAGAATTGTGGAGTTGTTGATCAGGCAACTCCCCAACTTCCCCCACAAAGTTACGCATTCATATCTAAGCTGAAATTTGAAATAAAGTAGGACTACTTAGTCATAGTTCTCTTGTATAATAATGCAGTGAGTTGCCCTCTGGTTCATCAGAATAGTCAACTTGCTCAAAAATATTAAAAGAAAGGTAATAAATTTTGACAAGAAAATATTCAATCAATTCAAATGTGATTTGCAATAACAAAGCTTATGTCTTAAAATTACAAGTGAGATACCTACCATCTCCTCCCCATTTCATTTTACCATAGGTGACACAAAATATAAAACTAAATAAATATAGATCACCCCTATTCATACATGTGTGTATAAAAGTATGTACATAAAATATAATAAATGAGAATAAAATAGAAACTAACTAATCATAAATTTAACTTAATACGAATTCACAGATGCAAAGAAGTTGACAATTACAATAATCTTGGACGTTTCTTGGACAAATCTGGCGAGCAGTTTGAACTTCAGACTGATTTGGACCATTTGTTGTTAAATAAACAATTATCCTACAAGATAGTTTAAGTTTGTGGGAATTGACTTTTATTTCAGAATCCTGTGGATTGTGTGTCCAGTTCTCGGATGATGCATGTATGTTTATTTGGTTTTTTGATTACCTCGAACGGTCCATCAAATTCGGGTCTGAACTGGTTGTCACTTAGTGTGTACGCAACATCACCAACTTTTGGTGCTCTTTGCGTTGTATTGCTGTTCAGTCTTGCTTGTTGCTTATCTTGCTGTTTTTCAAAGTTCGTTCTTATTTGTTGTTGCAATGCTTGCAGAGAAGATAGCAAAGTGTTCGTATATCCTTCTTCAGTGAGCAGTGGAGTTTCTATTGGAGCTGTGATGGTGTCAAATATTAGGCTGAGGTTGCGACCAAAATGCACTATGTCAGGTGTAAATCCATGGCTGCTATGCTTTGTGCCATTGTAGAAAGATTTGTGTACTGCAACCGCAAAATCAACTTTATGGTCTGTTAAGGATAAGATGGTGGTCTTTAAAGAGGTATTGATTCTTTCAGATTGTCCATTGGCTTTTGGATTTCTGCTGGTTGTGTGATGAAGAGCAATGCCAGTCATACTGGTTATTTGTTTGAAGATGTTAGCAGTGAACTGTGTACCAAGATCACTTAGAATCATACCTGGTCTTCCAAACGTTGTTATGTATTGAATGATTTTTCTTGCTATTGTTGGTGCTTGTTTGTTTGAGATGGGAAACAGTTCAGCGTGTTTACTGAAATGATCTAGTACTGTGAGAACATAGTTGTTGGGTCTAACAGGACCAACAATGTCAATAGAAATGAAATCACCTGGTTTTGTTGGGATGGGTGTTTGTCCATATGCTTGTTTCTGAGGGGGCTTTCTCTTGTATTGGCAACAGGATATACAGGATGTAACATAGTTGACGGTATCAGAGTACATTCCGTCCCAAGAAACTCTTTCCTTCAGAATGAAGTACGTTTTGTCTATTCCCATATGTGGAAGGTGAGCTTGCTGGAGGGCAGTTTTTTTTCTTCAGAGAGTGTGGGATTACAATGGTTTTATGACAAATGTCTTCTTTTAAATAATTTTGATGAAAGCTGATATGCATTAATAATCCAGAGTTGTCATTAATGAAGTACTTTTCTTTGTTCTTATGTTTTCCTTCTTGCAGGGAGCTTTTAATTTTTTGAATATCCTCGTCAGCATCTTGAGCAGCTAAGATGATTTCATCAGAAAGTTCTTGTGTGATGAGGGCATTAATTGTTTGTGTATTTATTGAAGCTGGAAGAATAGTATCTGAAGACATATCTGCATGCCCATGCTTTTCTCATGAAATGTAGTCAGCTAGTAGATTGTTTTTGCCCTTTACATGTTGAAAGTCAAATTCATACTCAGACAAGTCCATTAACTATCTTGCGACAATATTTGCAGGGTTTTGTAGATTCGTGTGATACTTGAAGTTCATGTGGTCTGAAAGGATTGTGAATTTTCTTCCATATAAAAATTCTCGGAAATATTTTACACTATTATGAATAGCTAGGAGTTCTATTTTATTTGCAGGGTAACGAGACTCAGTTGCAGTTAAAGTTCTGGAGTAATAGGAAATAGGTTGTAATTCCCCACCATCTTGCTTTTGCATGAAGGTAGCTGCTATGGCAATATGTGAGCCATCAGTGTTAAAGAAGAATTGTTTGGTCCAATCAGTCTGAACAATAAAAGGTTTAGTGAAGAAAGTCCTTTGTAATTCTTCAAACTTTTCTTGATGTTCACTGGTCCAAGTAAAAGTTCTTGAATTGGATAAAATGTTCAAAATATGAACTTTTGTGGCATAATCTGGAATAAGGTGTCTATAATAGCCACACATACCAATAAAGCGTTTGAGTTGCTTCTGGTTCTTGGGTGTAGAGAATTTACAAATTTTGTCTGTGTTGTTTATTCCAGGTGTGATACCTTGTGAGGAAATTGTAAATCCTAAGTATTGAATTTCTTGTGTCGCAAAAGTACATTTATCGGGTGCAAGTGTTAAATTATTTTCTTGTAGTGTACTTAACACATCATTAAGTTTTGCATTTAATTCTTGAATTGAATTGGCTGCAATGATTATATCATCTTGATAGCAGTGTATGCCAGGGTATTTACACACACATTTAGATAGGACTTTGTCCATCATGCTTTGAAAATATGCAGCTGCGTGTTTAATGCCAAATTGTAATCTTTTGAATTGAAATGTTTTCCACGAGGTTGTGAAAGTTAAAAAATTTCTATATTCTTTTGGAAGATGAATTTGCCAATATGCAGAGTTAAGATCTAGAACAGTGAATAATTTAAATCCTGCTAGTTTAGTGGTAATCTCCTGAATTTTGGGTAATGGATAAGAACAATCCATCTATTACATTATTTAATAATCTTAAGTCAAGTGCTAGACGCAAAGAAGGGTTGTCATTTGTGTGATTTTTCTTTTTAACTAATACCATGGCTGAAGCCCATTCTGCTGTATTTTCTTCAATGATGTCTGTTGTGATAATTCTTCAAGATGATTTTGAGCGTGTGTTTGTAATGACTGTGGGATGGGATAAGGTGTTGATGAAATTGGGTGTGGGTGAATGGTACTAATTGTAGGTGTAACTAAGTCACAGTGACCAAGAGTTTTAATACATTTAGAGAAAGCTGGTTTGAATTTCATTAATGTTGAAAGAAGTAAGTTTTTGTCTTTAGAATTTAGATGATCTAAATGAAAATCAGTTTCTTTTAAATCTTGACGTCTTTTTCCAATAATGTCTGCTGCTGCTTGAATTGCATTAACAGATGATTGCTCATTTATTTGTTCTTCTATTGTGACCTCTGTGCTTATTGTTCCAATGTTTGTGCCTTTGTTTATGTGTATGTGTTGACTTCCAATGCTTCTTATCAAAGTGGTGAATGTGTTGTCAGACCTGATTTCATTAACACTACTGTGTAATTCAATATTATGATTTTGGGTAATTTTTGGTTGAAAGGAAACAGTGTTTGAATTTAATGCATTTGCATTTCTCAAGTTAACATCTGCTGTTTCATTTGGCTGAAGAATGATTTTTCTAATTGTTTTGACTGTGTGAGTTTCATTAGTATTATTTGTTGAGTGGACTTTAGGAGTTGGTAGAAGAGGTTTAGATTTAACATTTTGAATTTGTTTATATTCAGAATACATAGGTTTTATATGTGTGGGAGTTTCAAGCAATGCTTTAGATGTTTTGTTTACATTAGGTTTACAGTTGTTAACATAATGTGATTCTACTTGTGTAGGTGTTTCAAGGATTGCATTTAAACTTGCACAAAAATTTGGATTGCTTACATTTTCTAGGTTACCTTGACAATTGTTGTGAATTACTGGAATAGTTGTATCAGAAAATTTAAGTGTATTTGAATTTAAGTCAAGTGTGATTCTATTGCGTAACAGAAAATCATAGCCAAGAAGCCCTTGAAAGGTGCTCGATGCAATATCTGTTGTAATGAAAAATTTTTGTCTCATTCGTTTGTTGTTTATGTGTATTGGGATGTCTACACAAAATGAAAAATTTATTTCAGAGTTGTTGACGCTTTTAATTTTACATTGTCTTGAAAGGTAGGATTTGTGTTGTATCTTGTGTTTGATTGTGTCAAAAATGTGTCCTGGTATTAAAGATATACTGCTTCCGCTATCAATTAAGAAAATTAATTGTTCGTCTGCTATGTTTACATGAATCATAGGTAAAGGTGATTGTTGATTTACATTCATGATTAGTTCATGTGGTGTTTGTTGTTTTAACTCCTCATTTGTTTGTGTGTCGAAACGACTTGGGGAATTTGTCAAGCTATCTCCAATTAGATAAGAGTTTGGGTTTCTTGAATTAATTTGCTTTGGGTATGTTTGTTGGTAGTTTGTGTTTCTTTTGTAGTTTCTGGTGTTGGAGTAAGAATAGTCCCTGCTTTGGAATCTGTTATGGTATTGTTGTTGTTGAGGCAAATAATATAGTTGTTGGTTGGGTGTTGCATGGATAGTTCTAAGGAATTCCCAGCAATCTTCCATTAAATGATTTGGTTTCCCACAAAAGCTGCTTATATAGATGATACCGCTACATACGGTAGCTAATGTGTTGACTAACTTCTGCTTTTTGTTTTGTTTTAAACATGGCAATTTGGTTGGTTAATTCATCCAACTTTTGAATAATTGAGTCTTGTTCTGTGTTAACAGTTTTGACTGGCTGTAAGAGCATTGAACATGTGGTGTGTCTTTCGTTATTTTGTTGCATTTTCACAGCAATATCAATAGCTTCTTTAAGTGTAGAGGGATTTTTCGAAGAAAGTTTTCTTTGAAAATTTTGAGGCAAGCTAGTTATAAATTTGGGCAAAATAATGCTGTGTTATTGTTTTTGCCTCTTTTGTTTGGGTTTGAGTAAGCATATATTCTGCATCAGTTTCTAATCTATGAGCAAAATTTTTGATATTTTCATCAGAATAATATTGGATGTTGTGGAAGTTTAGTTTTCTTTGGAGTTCTGTTGTTTTTTCAGAAAAGAAGTCATAAAATAGTGTCTCAACTTCATCAATGTCTTTCTCATTTTTACAATTAGGGTTAGTTGAAAAAAATGTGAGTGCTGGGACATTAATAGTCTAAGGACTCTTAAATTGCAAATTTTTCAATTTTTTGAAAAAAATATATATTAAAGCCTCAACATTTCTGAGCATTTTGATTCCAAAATGTTGTTGATACTGTAAAAAGTTCCGAAGTTATTGAGAAATAACTAGAGAAATTTAAACAAAATCCCTATCTCTTTCGTATCTTTAACTTCATTTTTCTCAAAACAACAAATTTTAGCTTGCGCGCAGAAATTCTCAGAAACTATTTATGATATCGATTTGAAATTTCATACACGTGTTCAAAATATGACTCTTCATAACTTATACTTCAATTTTCAAAAAACAATTTAATAAAAATTTTTTTATTTGAATTTAAATTTATTTTTTTCTTAAAATTTTTAAATTTTTGTTGTAATTGTATTTAAAAAATATTTTTTTTTCTCTAAATTTTTTAAAAGTTAGTATAACTTTGAAAGTGAACATTTTTATACCAAGTAAAGTTAATTTTGTAAATTTTGTACTACAGAATCTTGCGCGCTGTAAAATACTAATTTTCAAATTTTTGAAAAATTGTCCAATTTTTATTTCCTTATAAATTTAAAAAAATTTTCTAAAATTCTCCGGAAATTTGAGAACGAATGTAAATATATGTGATTATCATGTGATAAAAATTTCAAATGATTGTTTTGCTTTATTGCTAAGTTACATTGGTTTCAAGAAGGATATTTTTTTCGAGTGCATAGATATATGTTAAGGGTCCTGAGACCTCTTAAGACGAGCACTTAGAATTGCTTGGGTTGTGAGGAAATTTCATTCATTAACTTTTACAACTCGTTTGATTTGTGTGAAAAAATTGTCAATGTGTTCTTTAGACCCCTCGAAAAAAGGAATTATTTCTATGGGGAGTTTATTTTGGGCCATGTTTTTCTTGTGATTGTTCAAATTGTGTAGAAGTGAATTTTAGTTTGTGTTGTTTTATTTTATGGAATTTACGAGGCATATGTTTAAGTTTTGTGTGAACATTTGTTTATACAGTTGACAATACTGTGTAAAAAATCACTTAAATTCTATCTTAACTAACATGAAAACAATGTATATTAACAATTTGCACAAAAGAAAATTTTTTTTCTAAATATATTGTAAATTAAAATACGTAGTAAATACAAATATCAATTGAAACATGCAATAAAAGTGATGTAATTTAAATTATAGTTGAAATTAAAGTGGTTTCAATTCCACTTTTGTCTTATTTATATAATTAATAATTGTGACATGAAATAATAAGTACAGTCATCCCTATCATGAGATCAGTTATTAAGATTGAATGATAAAGTAACAAAATATATAAAAATTGTAATACAATTTACAACATATGACAAAATTTGTTGCTTAGTTCATAGCATTATGTGCCGGTGTGAGTATTTTCATTTCATAAAAAAGTACATGTGCATTTAAATTCCACAAAATTATTCAATTTACTGTTCTTAGTTAATAATGATTGAAGAATATTTCCCTGAAAAAAGAACTTTGTTTTTAATTTTAGAAAAGAGTGTATACAGTTAATATTCAAAAAAGCGAGTCTGAAAATGGCGAGAAAATCTGATGCAATAACTAGACCGACATGGACACCGCGTGTTAACATTGCAGAGTACGCTATGAAATTTAGGGTTAGAAAACCTGGTTAAAGGCACGAATTTTGTTTTAAGAGTGACCGATCGTATAGTGAAGTTTTTACTTTTAACAGTAGAACTATTTTAAGTAACCTTTGCAAATTTGTAAAGTCAATATGTGGAAAGCACACCTCACACACAATGCAATTGAACAGAAGCACGATTTAAAGTAACTCATTGATTTATTTAAAAAAATTCAAAAAATTAGGTTTTTCAGTGCGGTGTCAGGAATTGCAAGAGAAATTTGAATTAAAAACATTATAAATTAACAACTTACAAAATCAACAATTTTGGGGAGGGATGGTTCGTCACTTGACTTGAGTAGTACAGCAGGCCAACTGATTTCTTTTGCCAGAACAACCCTGCATTCTCGCCAACACAGGGCTGCTCCGCAGTTCAACCACACTGTACCACCACATTTGGCGCGTAGCGCCTAAAGTGCGAAACCTCCATTTATATAGGAGATTTCTTGTTACGTTGTAACAATATGTTAAGTGCTTACGAACCCATAGGTCGCGGGTTATAATCCAAAACATTGGTGACCTTGGCTGAAAAGAAAAACGCAAAACCTGATGTGTCCTGGTACCCTCTACCCACAAGAAGGTCAAGCACAGTCGTCAGAGACCCACTCGACGCTGCAAAGTCGTCAGACTCACTAGACGCAACAGTAACAACTCCCACACTCGCCATAACAACAAATATCTCGTTCGTTCACCTATCCACCGACTCACTGGTGGGGGAGTACTGTGGCGGTATCTAAGTAAGCCAGTAACAGACTCCGGACAGGAGGAATCACTTCTGACTAGTAGTCATGTTACTTGATTACGGATCAGGAGGTATCGAGTTCGAATCCAGCACACTAAAAAAAACAAAATATTCTTATTGTAGGAACATTTTCTATAAAAGAAGGTTTTGAAAATATATAATTCTTTCTTCATTTTTCGCCAAAAAAATTCATTTAAATAATTTTCAATTCAAGTGATACTGAAAATAAAAAAGTTATTCATTTATAACCCTTTTTAAAACCACTTCCCAAACGTAGTCGGATACATTAACCAAATGTTATTCACTTGTACAACTTAGGCATGGTAGGTGCGGATTTAAATGACGATGTTATTATAAACTATAGAATCAGAATTACAGGCAAGAAATGGTGGTGGCTATTTGCCCATGATAGTGCTAATGTCAATTCCTGAAAAATATGCTAAAATTCAACACACGCAAAAGCTCTGCTATCATTAAAATTGATTTCTGTTCAGGGGCATAGCTACCGCCGTATCAATGATACGGGCTAGAGGGTCCAACAAGTGTTTGTAAAATATTAAGAGGCCCAAAAAGGGTCCCCAAGGTATCTTCGATACAGGGCCTACTCGGGACTAGCTACACCAGTGCTTCTGTTATCAGATTTTATTATTCCTATTGAAAACTAATTATGAATATGAACTGAAAATAAACCAACTCCACAGAGAAAAAATATCAATTTTGGACGTCTCCGCAGAATCAAATTGCAGTAGTAAGAGAGGACAGAACTTGTCAAATATTATAATCCGCAGTGAAGAAAATGTAAGATGCGGATGTAAGAAGCCATGCAGGAGATTTCAGATTCGTCTTCACACAGAGTGCTTTTCAAATTTTTGAGAGTTATGTTGTCAACTTGGACCACATGTTTTTATTTGGAAAAAATAAAAACATGTGATTGAAAAAAAATTTTTTTTAAAATTGTTTCGCAAGGAAACTTCTAACTTTGTTTTAGTGCAAATACGTACTCCTGGCTTTTAATATTCATATTGTTATTTCAATTATTTAAAGAACGAAATTTATGACGAAATGCCACATTATCTCTCCAACTTTTATTTTTGGGAAGAAATGAGTTGAAGCTAGGTAAAATTCTTTCAATTCCAGTTACAATAATGTATTTCTACTACATAGTCACTGAGTAATGTATATAAATCTATGAAACCTCTGTTATTATTGAAAACAGTATACATTTATAGAAAATATATTATATCAAAGCAAGATATTCGGTAGAATTCATCGATAACATCTAGTTTTTGGTACTTCGCTTCCCCCTTCTATATCTGCGGTAACCGAGTGTTCATGGTTGTGAACTCGCATTTCTGACTTTGTCGAGCGTGATTTCAAGTCCAAGTGCCACCGAAATCCTGACGTGGAGAGAGATTGATTCAGGTTAAATTTGTTGTGGGTCAAAGCCCTCGCTTTGACCCACAATATGTGAATTTGTAAAGAGAGGGTATTAGCTTTAGAAGTCGTCTATGTCACTTGACTGTGGTTCAAAATTACGAGGTTTTGCCCAGAGTGCAACAAAAATTTAAATGAATTTTTTCCCTTTTTTTTGCCTTATATTCCTAAGAAGGATTAATTTAATGCTGTAAATTTCATGAGAAATATTTTTCTTGTAGGCGCAGAATGTACCATAATTTTTATTTTTGTTACAAGAGTTCGCAGATTCAAATATATTTGCTTTTAAAAGCCATGTTTATGTAATTCAACATCTTAACTTCAATTTGAAGGATATTATTGTAAAAAAGGGATTTAAAATCCATATAAATTTTAAGTTTTAACAGCAAAGATTTGTCATTTTTTAAAATTATCAGTAGATTAACAAATTATTATTGACAACAAAGTTATTATTAACGAATAATAATAATCTTTGTTGCTTCATATCACAAAACCTATAACTGTAACTGACATGTTTATTTTGGAGTTGACTGCATTTTGAAACGTGCATTTGTTATTTGTATGCGTTTATAGTGTATGTATCGTCACCCATTGGAAATAAAAATAAATAGTGAAAAATCGTTTTTGTTTTGGTAAGTTTCATTATAAATTTGTTTTTAATGGGTTAAAATTGTGTATGTAAAATTTTTCAGAAGTATGTCCACTGTACAATTTTTTCTTTTAAGATTATATATCATGTTTTTATTCCTTTTGTTTAAACTAAATTGTGTGATAAACTTAAACGTTATATGTAATGTGTTGTCAAATGCCTTACGAATAATTTGGAAGGAGAAAATTTATTGGGTACAGATTCTTGGGAAATGTATCAAACCACTACTACTAAAATGATGTTCTTTGTAAAATATTTTAGCAATTTATGACATATTAAATTTTGATATTTAATATCAGATGCACTGTTCGCTGGTCTCCAATTTTTTTTCTTTTGCAATGTAAAATATAACTATAACTAAAAATTTAGGTGATCAAATTCGGGCTTACAGTTCATCTTTGGTGATAAATATGAACTGAATGCAGCCACTTAGAAGATTTGGTGTATGGTTAATACTTAATTACCTTAAATATTATGTTTAAGCATGTTAGGTTGAAGTATAGAATAGGTGACCAGTACAGGCATTTTGAGAACTTGACACATTACCACACGATAAAAATATCAAGGTAACCATATTGTAATGTTATCACCCCATCGGTTGAATTGTCGAATCGGCCACTTATCCCGCCAAGGGTTTTCTCGCCAAATCGATAAGTGCATCAAATCTGGTAACTCTTTTGATTTTTGTATCAGTGAGAGAAAAGTCGGATCGTGTTGTGGTAGGGTTGCTACTCCAAAACACAACACGCAAAAACGAGCCAAATTAGCGATTTTTCAAAGTTTGGCAGACCAGTGGCTGATTCGACAATTTCACCCACCCATCTTGATGAACAAAACAACAACTTGGCCCGTAGCACTCTGATATCTAATTAGCACCTTAATTTTTTCAAAGAAACATTCATTGGTTGAATGAGTTTCTGCTGAGATGTGTGTTTGGAAATTTGTGTATATGAAAGTTATGTGCTTGGATGTCCTGATATGATAGTTGAAATTGATGAAAGCATGTTTGGTGAAAGTATAACAAAGGCAAAAGAGGGAATGGAACCTGGTTGTTTGGAGGGATTGAATGGGGGGGGGATTTTTTCTTGTGGTTCAGGATAGGTTGAAGGGCACTCTGCTTGAATCAATTAACAACAATTATATTGAATTGCTGTAAAGCTTACAATTGTTGGGAAGATGAAGGTTTCCTTCATCTTTCAGTCAATCATAGCATAAATTTTTAAGATCCAAGAATGTGGGCTAACACAAACTCCTTTGAGGGTTCATAAAGCTCCATCAAAAAAATCTCTTCATGAATCCTGTAGGTGTGTGGATCAATTTGATTTTTACCTTGTAGAGCATATATGGTGAAAAACAGAAAGACTCAGTAATTCAAATGCCCTGTTTTTAACTCTCTGAGCTCCTTCAGAGAAACTTTACTAAGTGTAGGTAAGCATTTTTCTTTCATTTTCTAATTAAGAATTTCCTTTGTAATTTTTTTTTTGAAAAATGTAATCTTTTTAAAATTTTTTATCGATAAATTAAAAAATATCTTGTATTTTTCATTTTTTGTTTATTTTCTTTGCAAAATCCTACTTTGTAAATTCTCTGAACACCTATCACTATATATAAGTAATTTGGGTAAAATCCTAGCACAGCACACTGCTGTATTTTCGCCAAATGCCACCAAGTAAAAAACAGAGTTTTTCAAAATGGCGTCAGAGACAAAAACAAGAGGAAAAAACGTGGTTTTCAAAGTGGTGTCAAGAGATGAAAAACACTTAAAAAAACGAGGTTTATAAAACAGACAACATAGGAGACATACAACCATAATTTTGTCGCCAAGAAGTGTGCCCTGCTAGGATTCATCCATAATTTGGTGACCTCCTCTGGTTGCCAAAAAAATTAGCTTTGCCAATTGACCACCTATTTTGCAAAGATTGCAAAATAGCATTTTCCAAAATAAAGAAATGCTAGGAGTAATACAAATAACAATACTGTTAAAATGATCAATCATGGATAAAAATAAAGTTTTAATCTGATATATTTTTAAAAATTAAAGAAAAATCTGAATTAAAATAATAAAGAAAAAGGCTTACAACACAGAAGTTTCTTGAAAGAAGATCAAACTCTTGGTGCTCTTAAGGAAAAGTAAAAATAATTAATTTGGATTGCAGAATTTGTGCATTTTTCTCCACATAAGCTCTACATTGTAAGAATTGAATTGATTCTCACCCACTCACTTAATAATCATCAAAATTTGAAGCATACTTATCCCTACTTTCCTCAAACCAGCTACTCGTTCGTACAGACCTTCTAATACAGTGCACATTTATTCCTGTCTTTCAACATTCACAAATAAATACATCACTCGATTCCTTTTTAGCTTAGCATTCTTGCAGACTGTACATTTGTCATTTGCAGCAATCTATCATTTATCTGTACATCTTTGTATCAGCCATTCTTCCTTTTCGTTTAAAAAAAAACAAAGTAAATCGTCCTTTTCAGACATACTGTTAAGGATAATTTGAAGGAACAAACACAAAAATAAAAAACTGAGTAGAAAAAATTTTCTATAAAAAGTAAATCTGGAAATGATAATCTGTATTTCTTAAAAAGGAACAATTCCTATGGTTTATCTGAAAATCATTTGTCTGGGAAATTTTAAAAAATATCTGCTGTTAGGAATATGCTGTTTGGCCTCAGTCGTATAATTTTTGGCAACTTTAGCACTTGTGCTGGCAAAATAGAAAAGTACTTATTTCAAAATGTTTTTAATTCTCTTGTCAATTTTGACAGTCCTCCCCTTTTCCCCATATTTTCTATGTTAATCTCAATATAATCGAGTAACACATTGTACACACAAGCTGTATCCTTAAACAACAAAGTGTGAAAAAATTCAGAGTTCCATATGAATTTCATTGAATGAGGAACATTAAAAAAATTATTAATTAAAAGTAAAATGGTGGAAATTTTTAATTTGCTGCCAATTAGAGAATTATGCTCTATAAATTTACTACTGTAGCAGTGCAAATTTACTCCATCAGATCTGCAATAAAACTTGTATATAAATAAGGCTGTCAAAATTTTTATCCTGTCTGTAGACAATTTTCACTTCACTGCCACACTTATCACATTTCATGAGGGCTGAAATGAGAGAAATCTTAAATCAAGAACGAGCAAGGGAAGAAATCCATATTATTTGAAAACAAAACTGAGAAAGAGCAAAACCAGCAATCTTTTTGGTTCATGAAACTTGGCACATGGCATACTGAAATCAAATTAGTACTGAAACTATTTTTTATATAATAATTACTGTACTTATTTTTTTAGTTAAATGTATATTATTGAAAATATGCTCTTAAACAGTTTGCAAAGTAAAAACAAACAACATTTTAATACCATTTTGATTAAAGCTGTAAGGAATATGTTTTTGTTTGTATATCTTTATTTATTGATATAGTGAACTGTACATATATTTTCAGATTGACACAAAATATACAGAAGAAAGAATATATATATATTTATTTTTGTTAAATAATATTTGTTTTTCAGGGCTGAGGAATTCTAACAAATATGAGTAAAGTAGAAGAGAAAAAGCAACCACTGGTAATTGTTTCAAACTAATTTCTAATGCATAATTTTTAAATAGCATATTAAAATATATTATCTAAGTATAAAAATGTATGTATTGATTTTGGTGTAAAAGTTATATTAACAGTTTTAAAATATATGTAAAATATCTAGTGTAAAATTTAATGAATCAAGTAAGTTTGCATTTATTTTTCACATTAAATTTCTTTGCAAACAATTTTTTCAGTTTGTTAAAAGGTAGCATTATTGCAGCTAAGAACTGTCACAATAAAATCCCGTTTGTTGGTGCAACTTTTGACTATGATTTTGAACTTGCAGACAGATGGTGCCAAAGAACATTTTTCAAATTTGAATTTGCTTCTACATGAAGTAAAATGGCAAAATATCTGAAAATCAATGATGAAACTTTTGCTAATCTGAAGAAAAGCATAATATTAAGTAAAAATTTAATTTCACAAAAAAAAGTATGATGGGAATGATTTAAAGAAAGGAGAAGTAAAAGTGTAGTAATGTCACACTAAAAGCAACATGAGGGCTTATAATTTTGAACCAAAGTCTAGTGGTGAGAATGACACCTGAGTCACCATCGCACCCTCCTTACTTCCACTTCACATCAACATAAGGACTTTGAGCCATGACGGCTTTAATGAGTCTTAGTCCTTTTACACAAATTCTGTTAAGAAATTAACTTTTCAAACTCCAGAGGGGAAAACGGAAAGAGGAAGATAGATAAACTAGAAAATTGGTTGAAGAACTTGGGAGTTAACCGATGGAAGAACATAGCATCAGGCAGATCAAGATGGTCTAAGCTGACTGAGACAGCCTTGGTCGGTAACCAGGTGCATTTATAGAATGAAATAAAGTTTTTATAATGTGTTTATAGGATATTGTTAAAAGTAATTTTTCTTTTCAGACTTTTCTTATAACTTATTCAGTAATCTTTATGAGTAAATAGTCATTCTGATTAATAAATGGTTTCATTGCATTTCCATTTCTTCTCTTTATTTTTACTATTATAATCTTAACATCTTGTTAAGATAAATGTTTAATTTTTATCTTTAAATTATAATCTTTTCTTTCAGAAGAAGAAAAATAAAGTAACTACTCAACAAGTTCTTAAGAATTCAAATGAAGACTCTCCAAATTCATTGTAAGTTGAAATTTATTGCTTTGGTGGATTTGTATGTTTAAAACTGCTGATTGCTCTAACATTAAGTAAATATATTGTTTGAAAATTGTATGATTCATCTGCTTTATTTTATAATAAGTATTTCAGTGTCTTCAATTATACACAATAATCATAAAGAACTGAATTATATGTGTATGACTGTTTTGGGTATATTAATTTTAAAGTAAAAATTAATGACCATACATTCATTCTGTAACTTTTTGTTTGTTTTGTACTTCATGTGAAATACATCCAAACTAATCAGTACAATGATGGCTTACTGCTGTTATTTCAAAAATGATTTTTTACTGTTTGAAAGTTTCTGTTATGTTGATCATGAGATAATCAGTGAACATAAATAATTTGAACTTCTACTTGTTTTATAAATTATGGTGGACCAAGATTTAGCAAGTTTGATTGTTATGTGTTACCAACAATAGTTTACCTCTTCTCTGCAAATATGACTAGTGCCTTATGTTGTCAAATGTCTGGTTGAAACTAACAATATTTCTTGAATATTAATCAGTTTTTCTAATGTAAGGTTGTGCAAAAGTGTTGTAAGTGGTCACAAATAATATCATATGGCATAAAAATACATGGAAAAGTAAATAAAAAAAAAATTCTATAAAAGAAATCAAAAGATTAATAGGAACTATTAAAACATTTATTTTGAGTCTAATAGGACAATAAACTGGCAAGAAAAAATCCGGCTGTTTGTAAATCATATGATCAGCTTAACTGCTGATTTATTTTATCCATTCTAAGTGCATGATTGTAAATGAGCTACTGAGGCATTTCTGTCCATTGCTCTTGTAGCACTAATCACTACTCCAAAGTTGTTTCTGATAGTTTGTGGCATGCTGTCAAGCATCTTCTAGAACAGTGGTTGCCAAACTTAAGAATTTCATAGACCACTAAAATCTACACTATTAAAATCCGAAGGTAAACAAACGTATCTATCTATCTATGTATGTATGTGCGCCTATCTTCTCACGAACCGTACGACGCAGAAAGTCGCGGAAGGTACCAAAAGATCGGGAATGATCCGAGGAAGCTGTTTTGCCCATTTATATTCCGATATTGTAATTAGTTAAAAAGATATTAATTAAAAACCTTAAAATGCCTAATTGTTTTAACTCCTACCGGTTGTTTATTTGGCAAAGCTTCCGTTCCGTTTCGGCCGAGCAGTGATCCGATGTTTTCCACCATCTTAAAATTGCCATCCGATTTATACTTTTGAAATCAGACAAAAAATAATTACAGAATTGGAAAGATCATTTATTTCGCCATGATACGGTATAATTTTTTTGTAAAATAACGATATTTTCTATTTTTTTCGAATTTTTTAAAAAAGTGTTACAATTATGCGTTTTTATGAAAATTATTTCTAAATCGTTGCGTATGAATTTATTTTCGTGTTATTAAATTGATATTCTACACTAATTAACTTCAAGCCTTTCTCTTTTTGATCCAGTCATTTAAAAAATAAAATGCGCAAAACTTTTTTTTCTATGAATTTTTAAGAAATACTCACAATTTTAACTCCACATTGAATAACTTCGTCAAATATTAAGATTATCATACAAAACTTTTTTAGCATTTGTAAAATAATATTATACAACTTCTGTGCGAAAATTGAAAAAATCGCTTAAAAATTACGGATTTTAAAAAAAATTTGTGATTTTCGTAAAATAATGTTTTTGCAAGAAATAATTTAAGCAGTATTTTTGTTACAATTTTTCTGGAAAAATTATCTTTCCTTCCAATCAATGTGTGAAAATTTGAAATTTTCAATTAAAAATTGAGCCCCCAAAAATAATAAAAACTTTAAAAAGACATTCTAAAGGCTTTAAAACCTCTGCGCATGCACGAGAATCATTTCTTTTTAAAGCTCTGTTTAACACTCAGTAGCCAAGGTCAAAGTGCTCTTCTTGAGTAATGGAGAAAGGGGAATTCCCTTTTTTTTTTCATGCTCTCTCTCATGGCTAAAGCTATTTGCTATCGATAAAAGTATTTAATTCATTACAGATAAACGTTTTAAAGTTTTCTAGCTTTTATTTTTTTTATGATAGTTTTCCTCATTCTTAAAGAATGACTTTTTTAAGAAAAGTGGAATAAAATATACTGTAAAAAAAATATAATTCTGAAACATATTTTAGTCTCACACACAGTATTATTTTCTTTTGGAATGATTTTGTGCAGTGAATGTAAATAAATTTCGAGACTTTTCATTCTTATATATTTTTAATCTAACATTCAAAAACAACGCAACGAAGAAATGAATAGTCTTTTCAATAATTAACAGTGAGAATTTTTGTATTTAATTTTTTAGAAAATGGATTTAAAATAATATATATTTTTAGAAACTAAAGCAATATATTTTTCTGTTATTCATTGCTAGATTAATTATGTAATGATAACACTGTATAAAATGAGAGATTATAGTTTTCTGGACTTATACTTAAGCTACCAGTATATAACGATTGATTGGTAAATGAAAATACCACACATACACACAAACCCCTTGTAATATTTTAAGCTCTAAGAAAATAAATATTGTTAAAATAATGAATATGCTTGGTTTTTTGTAATATATTATATCAGAACGTTTTCTTTGTTGCTTTAAATATACATTTTTTTAAGTAAAAAAGAATTGTTTTCTGTAAATCATTAATAAAAATTTTCAATCGTTACGTAAGGATTTCTTATAACTATGATAAGTAAACCATCTGAACTAAAAAGGTTCATACTTTGCGCTTTTAATATCAGTGATTGAATAAATTAAATATCAAACATCATTTATTTGTCACGATTCGGATTTTTTTTCCAAAATAATAATATTTTGCCTATTTTACGATTTCTTCTAAAATGAATAAATATCGATGCATTTAAATGAAAATGATTTTTAAAAAAGTCATTGATAATTTAGAATCAATGATTAAAAAAATAAAATGCCAAAAACTATCTTTCTTTAAAGAATTTTATAGAAAAAAACAACTTTTTTTTTACAAAACAATTATGTTTTGCATATTTTATGATTTTTTCTCATATGAATCAATATTGTTGCATTTAAATAAAAATGATTTAAAACTTTCAGAATCAGTGATTTAAAAAATAAAAAGCCGAAAACTTATTTGAACGAATTAATAAAACACTCAAAATACTTAAATCAATCATTTAATAAATTCTTCATTCATAAAGATAATTGCATGAAACTTTTTTTCCGTGTGTCGAACATTTCAAAAACTCCTCACAATTTTACTTCAAGATTTAAAATAGTAGTAAAATTTCGTAATTTGAAAAATTTCTACTTCTCTGTCTTTTTTCAACATACAACTATTTTTAAATAAGCTACGTTTTCGTTTCCGGGCCTTAAAAAATTGCAACGAAAGAATTGAAAAGTGAGTGATGGATTTTTAAAGTCGCACTGTTCACCTACTCCAGAGTTTTTGGCGATGGACTTCGAAATTTTTAACCACGGTCAAGTGACGAGGACGACCCCTGAGCTTTCACCCAATTCTCCTAATTACCACGCCAAACAAGAACAAATTTCGAAAAATCACTCACACCATGCGCATAAGTGCCATCGTCCTGAAAGAAACAGGAAATTCCCATGGGGATAAAGTTATTCCCTTGGTAAAAGCTTGTGCAACGCTGGGCTAAGCGGAGAGGAAATAATCAAAGTAATTTCGAAAAATAAAATTGGAAGTGCTGATTTTGTGAAGAGAAGGGAAAACGTTATACGAGAAAGCCATGATACGCACTCACAGGCCATGCACTCACATCGTATGCGTCACACCCACACAAAAGTGCTGGCGTCAGAAAGAAAGGAGGAAATTAACATGTGGATTAAGTTATTCCCTCAGTAAAAGCCAGTGCAACGCTGGGCTAAGCGGAGAGGAAAGAATCAAAGAAGTCAAAGTAATTTCGAAAAATAATATTGGATGTGTTGATTTTGTGAAGAGAAGGGAAACTGTTAAACGAGAACACCATGATACACACTCACGGGCCATGCACTCACATCGTACGCGTCACACCCATATAAAAGTGATGGCGTCAGAAAGAAAGAAGGAAATTAACATGGGGATAAGTTATACTCTTGGTAAAAACCCGTGCAACGCCGGGCCATGAAAGCTAGTTAAAATTTTATATTTTGTGGACCACTAATATTATTGGCCACTGTATAGCGTACCACTATAACTAAATTGCTGCTTATGTATGCCAGTATTTACATTTTCACATCACTGAAAAGGAACTTCATGAAAAACAAGAACCAACGAGCCATGCAAAAACAATATTAATAAACTAAAGTGCTGTTCTGCCAATTTATCATGATTGCCAACTCTCACTTTCGAATGTTACTATTTATACTTGCAAGAGATGGAACTATTTATACTTGTAGATGGAATTTCGTTTAAAGTAGTAACAAAAATTTTTTTAAAAAAAAGTATAATCTATCTTTCTTATTACATTTTGTTACTCATCATTTTTTAGACTGAATTTAAATAATGTTCTAGTTTTTCTGTGCAGACCATCAAAAAATTTTTTTTGACTACCAGTAGGGGACTGCTGTTCTAGAATGTCCCACAGGTACTCAAATGGATTTAGGTTCTGCATACTTTTTTTTGTTAATCCTTCCATGTATTTAATACCTTCATTCTTCAAATAGCGTGATCAATGTGATGTAGAATTGTCATCTATGAAGAGAAATTGAAAATCCATGACATCTCTAAAATTATGCACATGCACCTTGGTACTACAGTAGTGGGCACAGTAACCGAATCTCCTTGAAAGATATGAAGGTCTCATTAAGAGTACCTAGCATAATACCTCACCAAATGAGAATTTTGCTATTTCCAAACCATTTCATTTTGATGATGTTGAAGGGATTATTATGTATTACCCTCTTACTCCAGATGTGCATGATATTTGTCCGTGTGGTCATTTAGGTATTTCATGAGCACCTATTTTGTCTTTGTTAGTCAATTGTACTGAAAGCCGTAATGTCTTAAGAAAATTTGTTTACTGTATAGATTTTTAAAGTTTTATAGGTACCTCTCCTTCTTTATATTTGTGTATTTCCACCCTTCCTTTTTATTTTACATTTGTATCTTAAATATATTTTTAATTTTGTTTTAAATTATATAATGATGTTATACCGCTGTCTGTAAGCCTCATGTAATGCAATTTGGAGCATGAGGAGTTTTGCAAATAATAAAAAAAATTTAATTTGTATATGATAACACAGTTACACTGTTTACTGGGAGAATGTATTCAGATACTTCGAAAGGTTTGAGTTTTCCTCCTTTTTGCAACAAGAATAAGAAACTGGCATAGTGTTTTCTTGCCTTTTATAAATAAAATATTAAAATTTGCTTTAATTAAATTTTGATTTATGAACTGATATATGATTGACTGATATGATTATGACTATTATTTAATTTTGATTATTTGATTTTGAATCAGTCAACAATTAAACGCATTAATAGTATTACTGATTGGTATTATAGACCGGGTGTCAATTGATAATCTCAATCTGTTCGTTTTATTGGGTGATTTGCTTAAGATATGTTGTCGACTTAACAAATTATTTTATCCCAATTCTTTGAATTAGTGGATGTTTTAGATGCATATTTGCTTTAATACTATCAATGTTTATGAATAAAATTATAGTTTTGGCAGAAATTATGCACATAAAAATTTCATTTGGTTGTAATAATAGTTAACTTTTTTTTGATAGGAAACGTAAGGAGTCAAGTTCTAAACATCCTAATAATTTAAATCCCAAAAAACTGCATGGTGAGGAAATGGAAGTAAGTTTAAATCCTACTGTATTTTGATATTACCTATGTGTTATTTTACAAGCATTTGTTAATGCAAGTGTTGATTATGGAAAATAACACTATTTATGATACACACATGTAAGCATGTTAAATGTAAACAAATTTAATTACTCCAATGTTTCTTGAATAAGTTTTTTATAAATATTTAATTTTAAGAACTAAATGTTGCTTTTTACCTTATACTATCTTTTCAACTGTGAATATGAAACTTGAAGAATCTTAAAACTTTTTCTCTTATGTGTAAAATGTTCAGATTTTTAAAATATTTTGCAATATATAGTTATTTATTTGATGAATATTAAGATAAATGTGGTGATAACTTTTTTTATTGTTAAACTAGTAAAGAGACAGCTCTTTAAAATCTACCCTGAATAAAAACTGAAATGGGATATATTGTGAATATATCACATATATATATGAATATATCACATATGTGATATATGAAATGTGATATGTCTTTTAGAAAGATAGAAATACAAGTGTACCAAAACATATTAAGAATATATATTTAAAATTTGTTTCTCCAATTTCAAGCATTTAAAAAAATATTCAGATAGCTTGGAGAATACATGAATTTAAAAAAATTTCTTTAGAGAGAATATATTAATAGAGGTAAAGCTTACTTTTTAAATTGAAACTTTTTCTTATTTATACAGATTTCTCAATTGTATGAGATCCTTGGAGCTATAAAGCCACCTGATGAAAAAGAAATTGAATTAGAGCACCTTGTACTGGGTGATAACCCAGAGGATCTTGAAGATGAAGAAATGTTGGACGATCATGGATTAAAAAATAAAGTATATAAACTAAAATGAATATTTTTTGCATTACTTTTCTAGATGTTTATCAAATGTAATAATCCTTTTATTGAATTTAATTATTTCATCTTATGCTGTATAAAAAAAATTTTTTTTAAAACTTTTATACAGTCCAACTTCTATTTAGTGAAGTTGCTGAAGCCTCAAAAAAGTTTAAGTAGGAAAATTCATCAGAGATGAATCTTTTAGTATAGTATATATTCTCGGTTCCAGGAAAAAGTTCGCAAAATAGAAGTTCATAAAATGTAGGTCTGACTGTAATTTATTAAAGATCCTCCATTGTCAAATATTTTGATATTCTGCTAATGGAAAAGTACACTTTTTATGTTGTCTAATAAAATTAGTTCAGTGAAAAATAAATCTGATATTGTAGATTTCAAAAGCAGTGTTTCTATTTTACTTTTGAAATATTAAACTGTATATATATTGTTGACAAGATGTAATTTATTGTAAATTGAATACATTTTTATTTTCGAGCCAAATGAACTGCTTCAATATTTTTTTATGGATGCCTAATTTTTCATCAGTTATGTAGATTAAAAAATTTAATATATTCTTGTGAATTTTTATGAAGAATGAACTATGATTACTGTGTTTTTAATGCTATCAAAGAAATATTGAAATATTAATTTTAGTAGTTTGATTTCAATTGCATATTGTTTCTACAGTTCTTAATGAATTATATCAAGTAAGATAGTTGAATACTTATATATTTAAGAAAATATACCTTAAGAATTTTAAACAGATAAAAAATTGTGTTGTGCAAAAAATACAAGTTAATTATGACTTAGTTAAAAGTGAAAGGATGTTATTCTTAAGATATTTTTTTTAAAGCTTCGATTCATAGAAATTTTTTTAAATTCAAAAGAAAAAAGGAATTTTTTAAAAGAAATTTTAATTTTTAAGAGTGATTTTTCAAACGATACTTTTTACATAAAACTTCATCTAAAACAATAAATTTGTTGCGTATTTCAAAAACATTTAATAAAATTTTAAATATTAAATTATAATTTAGTATTTGTGTTACTTTTTCCTTATGTTACACCATACAGTTATTTATAATTACTTGCAGTTTCAAGAAAAATGTGTTATATTAATTCATTCTAGGTTTTTTTCTTTCTATTTACATAAAATAATTTTTAGAAATTATAATAAATTATTATTTAAAATAACTTTTAAATGCTGATTAATTAAAAAAAATTTCAGAAAGACAAGAAAAACATTGAAAAGGTAGCAGCTTGGGAAGATGTAGACGATGAAACTACAGTGTAAGAATTTTATTTACTTCATTACTTTTTTTAAACCTACGCCAAACTGAACCATGACTATCGTCAGTCATTGACAAGCAGCCCAATATAGTTCAGAAACATAATAAAAGTTACAATGGTTTTTAACAACATTAGCTGCTACTACAATGGCAATTACAGAACAATAGACCAAGTGATCTCTGTACTTGTCATTAGCATTACATAAAGGGCAAGTTGGAGAATCTACTAAATTGAATCTATGCATATGTTTTATGAAATAGTCTTAACTAACTTTAGAATCAAAACTGGAAATCGACATGTCTAAGCAGATCGTAAGGAATGAGACTTTTCCGTTAAGGAATCCCAAATCTTTCACCTCTTAGAATCCCTATTCTTCTCTTGAAAAGGGGCCTTAAATTTTTCGTTGATGATTCTTTAAGTGTTGTGATTACAAACCTGTGGATCAGGTTTGAGAAGGACAGAGTCATTCTTGGCCAGAATGTCAGCAAATTTGTTACCTCTGATTCCACAATGGCTTGGAATTCACTGCAGGGTGACATTGTGACCACTATGTATATTCATAAAAGAATTAGTGACAAGTTGACATCTAAAAATAGGCCTGTTTGAAGCTAGAACTGAAGAAATTGCTCATAGCAGTTGTGAATCAATGATTATCACTATGCTTTGATCATCTCTGCTAGTGATTTCAGTTAAATGCAGTAGGGCAGGAGCCACTTCAGCCTCTTATTAGGTACAATTTACACAAACAACCATGTTAAAGCTTAACTGCTTCAGGATGAATATCGCATATCTGTGCCAGCATGAAACACAGACAGTTCCCGAACTGCACACATTTGCACCAGCATATTTCTTTCTCCACAGCCGAATGTCACCAATGTAGGCCACGCATCTGGAATGTTTTGTAAGCTCAAATTTTTGGCAGTAGATAGCATGATATGATTATATGCCCATAAGGTTTGAGATAAATGTAGATCTGACCTTCTACTTGAAATGAGAGAAATATTACTCACGTGCACGAGGATTTTGATTTATAAATAATTAGGGGAATAAAATGCTTCTGGGCTTTATGACTGCTCTTGAAATGAACATGTGGTTTTTTTTTTGTTTATTGTGCAGATGAGAGTTTTTTTTTCTAGAGCATTTGGTTTGGATTTGCAGTGTAGTTTTTAATGAATAATTAGATCTGGTAGATAAAATTAATTTTTTTTTTTACTTTTACAAGATTAAAGCATTAAAAGTGTTTAACTGAACTTGGAATAGCAGAATGATACAAAATTAATTCTAAACTAGAATCTGAGAGTAGTGATTGTGACAAGTAATATATTCTGATTGTTCTGTTCATTGCAAATTTTATGATAATGATATTTCAAACATCTGTATGCTGATTACATAGACAGAAAAGGCCTTTCTATGGTCATCAACAATAGAAATTTTAGTTTACGCTTGTTTACATTCCTGCAAAAAACTCCAAAATTTCAAATGCTTAATTATGAGTGCAAAAATTGCAATATAGGACTCAGTGTAGATTCCTGTTTTAAAATTTTTCATAGTAAAAAGAATTTTAAGAAACATATTTAGTTTTCAAATGTATTATGTTAAGAGTCATGAAATGATAAATAAATACTGACAGTAAAATGTTTAAAAAATTGTATTTAAACAGAAAGTAACTTAAGTAAATGGAGTATGTAATTACAAAATATAGAAAACATATGTTTATTGTGTACTCTACAGAACTATATTAAATAACGTGTTCAAGTTTCAGTATTTTCATGGAGTTAGGCTTAACTACACAAAACCCTCTGGCCTGTGAGTGACACTCATGGCAGAAACCGGGTGATTTGCACATGTTTGCATCCTTCATCCCAAAAGGAGAATATAGCTGAGAATAACCCTTTGCTCCAGCATTTTGATCAACACCAGTTGCAGAACAATTGATGTATACATAAACATACATTAATGTGTGGAAATCCTCTTCCAATAATTACCAAAGTGGCAATCTTCAATTCTGTCTCAGTATAGGATTTCTTACTGGCTGGTAGAATTAAGTCTAAATTATAATTTGCTGTGTTTAAACATCTTAGAAACTCACCAGTCTCTTATCAATCTCTCTTACCAGTTTAAGAGCATTTATTTTCCTACAATGAGTCAGAGGCTGAATATTGATTTGCAATGGCATGCCTTAGATGGGAGTATAAAAGTACTCTACCCATGATAAGTTTAAGGGCATTATTTTGAGTAGTTTCAACTTTATTCTGAATTGACTCAGAAGCAGTTATAAGGTACAACCGTACTCAACACAGTAAGCCTAATATAAGATTCATAAGGGGTATTGTGTGTGTGTGAGTAGATCTTGCATTGGTGCCTCATTTTACACCAGTAAGCCTTTTAAGCAGTCTACTTCTTGCATTGCTAATATTCAGTTTTCTGTTGGATTGTCTGTTCTAACTTAGCCTGGAGTCCAATACAGTCTCCAAATAGGTAGCCTCATGAATCATCTGGAGCTGTTGATCTCCAAGAAACGTTTAGTACTTTGGGTAAAAACTTGAAGGGCTGTGTTACTTGTATTTGTAATCATTTCATTGTCTTTTGATCAAATTAAAAGAGACCAAATCCTGAATAATAATGATGTCCTGACTGACAGATCATAAAACAAGGTCAGCAAAGAGAAGGGTCAATACCCAAGGATACTAATTTCTAAAGAACTGAATTGTTGATCAAGACGTTAAAAAAAAATAGGACTTTAGACCAAATCCTCAGTTTTTAGTTTACCAACAGGCAGAGCTGGCCATTCTGTACTTCTAATATAAAATGCTAAATGCAAAAAGAATTTAATCCAGTGATATATATTTCTTCAGATACCTATATCAATTAATTTCCTGAGCAGCTCTTTTTTTTCTGTTAAAGGCTGGCTGAGCTGACAAACACTGCTACAGTACTCTTTTTAAGGTGGAAACCAGCTTTTATCTCCTGCATGAGTCTAGCAATCTGCTCAACAGTGTTTCTATATTTCCTAAAATCAGCCTGACTATCAGATACAATCAAATTTTTCAAGATAGTGATTGAGTTTATTTGCAATAAGGTGCTCAATTAATGTATACATTACACTGGTAAGTGATATTGGAGGAAAGCTATTTGAAAGCTTGGATACTTAATAGTTTTGAGAATAGGCATTATTTTTTCCTTATGCCATATGCTGGGAATACCTGCAGTCCAAGTGAGGTTAATGAGCCAGAGAGTAAGACCATCATGGATTCCTTATCTTTCTGAAAATGTACTTAAATGTTTTAAAAAGTTAGGTTGTCAATAAGACAATATAATAGATGCCCAAGTAGAAACTGCTCTGAAATTGCTTTTAAAAAACATGTTTTAGTACCTCCAATTCGCTCACGATTTTGGATATATGAAGCTTATTGACTGTTGGTATTTTTTTTTACATAAGTTTTTAAGCTGTCATTTTGTACATGTCAATTTTATAAAAAAATATATGTTGATAAGCAACATTTACACCATTGCATTCTGTTTGGTTTTCAAATAAAAAAAAATTCTGCTCAAGCTATGGAATTAATTTGATTTAGGGTGAACATTTCATGAGTCATTCAACATTATATATATAAAAAAGTGGTTTACAAGATTTCATGATTGAAATTTTAGCCTGAGGTTTGATCATTTCCCATGTACAGTGGGAAAAAAAATTGAAGACAAAGAATTACAAGTTTTTCTGAATAAAAATTCATGTCAAAAATAACTTGTAAAACAGCTAAAATTTATTTACCAAGCAATATCACTTTGATTGCATACTATGGGAAATATGCAGAAGGAAGGAAAATTATTTCTTCATAATTTGATAAAAGAAAAAGGTTGAAGTGGCATTTGCAAGAATTTGCTTTCTCAGTTCAAAATAATTTTTTGCAAAAAATCATAATGTTTGATATAAAGTGGTTTTATTTGATAATCCTAAAGGCAGAAAAGTGTGGGTTGATCCAATCCACACACAGCTATCAACATCAGTTGCAAAAACAAATATTCATGCCAACTATGTATTACTGTGTGGGATTGGAAAGAAGTCAGTTACTAAGAGCTTCTGTAACATGGCCAAGCTGTTAAAGTAGAATGTTACCAGGCTCAGTTGATCAAATTAAATAATGTTCTTGAGGCAAAAAGACCGTTTATGGACCAAGGAAGACAGAAAGTGATATTGTTAAATGACAATGTTTCTCCACACATAGCGAAACAAACTCAGGAATTAGTCTTCTCCTTAGGTTGGTAGGTTGTCCAGCATCTGAGGTATTCTTCAGATTTGAGTCCTGATTACCACTTAGATCAATGTCTCTATATTTGGAAGACCAGGGATTCCTAAAACAACAGATGTGGGAAAAGGGCTCAATGACTATTTTGCTTTGAAATCAAGTTTTTATTGCAAAAGCTTCATCTACTCTAGTGATTCCCAAAGTGGTCTATATTGACCCCCAGGGGTCCATGTCAGTGAAAATATATTTTGTGGGGTCTATGAGGTGTAAATAAGGGTCTACGATATTAGCTCTCTTTAAACCAGGTTGTGATTTCAATTTTAAAAGAAAATTTATTCAAATGGCAACCAAATTTTACCTATTTAGAACATTTATTTACTAAACTTAATGAGGTCAATTTGTAGTTACAAGGGGACTGCATAAATTTTATTAAAACAGAGACCATCATTTCTGCGTTTCTTGGTATAATATTGGTTGTCGTGAATATTCCCAATTTCTCAATTGGCCACAGATATTTTACAGGAAAGTGATGTTTCAATCTACATTTAACATTTAAATGCCCTTTATTCAGAACTAAGTTGAAATCTTTATTGAAACTAGATTTGAGAATAGTTTGACTATGGTGATACCAAAGTAGGTAGTGAATTCATGCCACATTGAAAAAAGAACAAATGTCATATTACAAGAGGAACCGATTGAAATAGGCATTAATGGAGACCTTAAAATAAAGTTTAGAAATGGATGTCACCAGTTTTCGCTTTATAAAGACATACTGATTATTTATCCCAAATTATGGAGTATTGCAAGTAAGTTTTTAAATACTTTTTTTTAGTGAGAAGGAGTTTTAGCACTGTTGCCACTTTCCAAAATAAAAAAAAAGAACGGAAAAGACTGGACTTTGCTAACTGAGGAGATTTAGGGTTAAACCTGACAAGACTGATGCCAAATGTTGAAAATTTGTAATCAAAGCACAAGATTCATTTTTCAAATTAAAAGCATTTGTTTGTTGATCAGTTATTTTATGTAATAATTAAATTTTAATTTTATCAATTAACTTGTTTTTCTTAATTTATAAACACTATATTTCACTGAAGTTAGAAATTTAATTCTTTTAAACTAAGTAGCTCTATATCAGCTGTCAAAAAGACATTTAAGTTGATAAATTTGCAAAAGTTCAATATAGGTAAACAAGGGTCTACCCCAAACCAAAAAACATGGCTAGAGGTCTATGAGACAAAAAGGTTGGAAACCTCTGATCTACCCCATGGATGGCAAAAAACCATAGATACTATTGGCAGATATTTTGATTGATTTTTGTATCAAGTATCTTTTCAATAAATTTGAATTTGACCAAAAAAGCAGAGTTTCTAATTGTAGACCCAATACTTATTTGTTTACAGCAATTCTAGATATACTATTTGCAATGTGTGTTTTTTCTGGCAACCACTGCAAGATTTAGTCAAGTAAAATGTTAAATTGAAAATATGTTATATATATATAAATTGTGATAGTTATACTATGTTTGATTACTTCAAAGATAATGTACATATTTACTTATTTTTTTCCTAAATTTTTAAAAAAATTTAATGTAAATTTGCTTGATAATTTTTAATTTACTTATTTCACTTTCCGCATTACATTATTTACATAATATTTATTTGTAATTGTTTTCAGTGTTGATGATTTGCCGCCGGTTCACAAAGTTCACAAAAATTCTCATCGCAGTAATCTGAGAGGTAGTGAAAAATATTCTGACTATGCACAAGAAAAGTAAGCCTTGTTTGAATTTTCTTTCTTTGCTTGTATAGTTTTTTTTGTTTTGTTGCTTATGTATTTTAATTTTAAAAAAAAATTCAAAAGTGAATATAGATAAACCTTGTAACATGACTGTTTCTTTTCATAATTTTTCTTATTTTAGTTATTCATCCCCTCTTACACTTAATGTTTTCATACTCAAGTCATAAATTTGATGAAATTTTAAAATTGAGTGAATTTCATATTAAAAATTTTAGTTTGATAGTATAACTATATTTTTCAGGAAACTCTACTTTTAATAAATTTGGATTGGTTTTAAAATATCTTCAATAATAGAAATATTTAACTGTAGAAATAAAAATTTCCATTATTTATGCATATTTATAATTGTGGTTTTTAAAAGCCCACCTTCTAGATTGCTCTTATTTAAATACTGCTAACAAATATATACATATTAATATACAACAATCAGTATAGAACAAATTTTTGAATTATTTTTCTCATTGATTTTTACATTCAAGATGTTACCAAATATCATACTAGTTTTAACCCAAAAATCAGACGTATTCATTAAGAATGTATTCTTTATGATTGACAAGTAACTAAGATTGTCTCATTCAAATTATCTGGAGGAGAGGAGAACATACACAAGTATTTCATGTTACTGGTTTCTGTTGTTAACTGAGAATTTGAGTTGTGTATAAAAATATTTAATTTTAAAGAAAGCTTATTAAAAGTTAAATGTATAATCTTCCATTGTTATTTTAGGGAAAATAATTTGCTCATAATCTTAGTTACAATATATTTTGTCTTAGTTTACATAATTCACTCAGTTCTTAATAATAGCTTACGAAACAACAGATGGGAAAGGAAAAAAAAAACATTCAGCATTACAAAACACAGAAACAGAACAGTAACTTTGAAAAAATTTTCCTCAAATGCACAAGGAGCACCATCTGACTGCTCTTCCCCTGACCAATTCCAAGATCAGTTCTGAGATTGTTTTGCATAACTTTGTATAAAATCAGTCATTAATGAGTCATTAATATAGTATGAATCAATAACATTTGAAGCTACACATCTCTTAACACTACTGATTATACATATAATCTTAGAATATGTGTAAATTTGTTGCTTTGCATATTGCTGGTTTCTGTCTCCTTTCTGTTAGTATACTCTTTCGATTAAAGAGAAAATGGTCTGAAAAACAAACCTGTATTTTGTATAGAATTGAGCACACAAAATATTGATTATCTGAGAACATTTTTCTCTAAGATTTTAAAGTGTGGTTCTATGAATGTTTGTGCACAGCATTTAGCTTGATTCTTTAAACATGGACAATGTTTGGGAATGTCAAATATATAGGTTTGTTACTCATGGTTTGCATTATAATTTTTTATTCTTATCATTCCATTTAATGTACTCAAATTTGTGGTTAGGAATATGGATGGATAATTCCTTATTAGCGAATTAGAATTCTATAAGGGAAATATTTAATTTTTTAAATACATAAATCAATTTTTTTATAGTATCATTATACAAAACATTTTTATTGTTTTTATGGTCTTGTTTATATTGCTTTAAAATTTACTTAATGATTCTATTTATTAAAAATCACTTCCCTCTCTATCTTCTAGATATATCAAGTTAATGGGTATTCCTAAATGGGCAGAACAAGACTTTGATTTCAAAGATTCAGATGGTTTGTTAACATCATTAAAATTTTCTCTCTTTCTCCTTCACTAGCTAAATATTTGTGATTTTAAGCTTGGTATTTTTTTAAAATTACTTTCTTAAAAAGGCATTTTTAAAGCTTGCCCTTTTCTTTAAAGGTCATAGTAGTGATTTATATTTGTTTCATTCAAGAGTTACAGTTATATTGTATTATCATTTTTATTTAAATTTATTTTGCTGAAGTAATTAGTTTTATTTCTTAGAAAATATTAGAATTATGTTTTTGGGAACTATGTAGTCTTAATTGTTGTAAATTGTTTTAAATTTAATATATCTATTTTTTAAAATTTTCATGTTATCAGTTTACTATTCTTGTAATAAGTATAGCTTGCTGCTACTGTTAATGTTGTTGAATATAAATGTTTGTTCTTTTAAAAATATTTTTCAATAATTTGTGTAGAATTTGTTAAGAAAATAGCAAGCTTTTGATTCATTGAAGTTGGTAATTCTGCTCTCTCTGATCATTAACTTTAAAATATTCATTGAAAATGATAACAACTGGCAATATCAGAAGAATTTTATTTCACTACAGTGCTTTTATACATTAAAAACACTCTTTGCCCTCAAGCATGTATAGTGCTGCATGACCACAGGCATGCAGTAACAGAAATATTTTGTGATTTAAGCTTCTTAAGACTTAAAATATTTTTAATCAGAAATGACCATTTACATTTTATTTATTATAGGAAACTTTTAATACTTAGATTGCATCATGTTTCATTTGTTTCTACTTTCAAATATAAAATAGCATGCAGCCTTTAAATTTTTTTTAAAAGCAGACCAGTCAAGTGCATTATATCAATTTTTTACATTCTTATTTTGTTTGTACATAAACATTTTAATTTATTTGGTGTACTTTTTAATTTGTGCATTTTGTAATTTGTATTATTTTTATTAGATGAAAGTGAGGATGAACTACTTCAAAAAACTGGCAATTTTTTATATCATTCAGAGTCTCTGCCTAAAACAAACATAATGATAAAGAGATCGCCCTATTTAGTGGATCCCAATAATGAATTGGTAAGTTTAATTAAATATTAAAATTTTGGTATTATTAATATTTGTGGAATTTTTTGGAACTTAAGAAGTTATAAATAATTGTTTTAATGATATTCAATTTTAGATGCTTGAACCCATATGTTAAAACATTTTTGTTGTAAATGTTGAAAAACTGTTACATATTTTGCTATATTATTGTAAAAGCTATATGACAAAACCATAGAAAAATAGCCAAATGATTGAGCATAAATTTGAGTTAGACATCTTTCCCTAATGTATTAATTAAAAATTGCTATCTAGACTTCTGCTTCAAAAATGTTTTTATCTCAAAAAAGAACTGGTGGTGGTGTGTGCTTAAGATATAAGTTAATGTACAAATACCAAAATATCACAAAGTTGTTTAAAAAGTTGATTTTTTAAGTAAAAAGCTCCATGTGAAATTATTTATTAATTGAACTTAATTTGAAAGATATATTTTTTTCAGTCTCTCATCAAAAGTGTTGAGTTTCATCCAACTTCAAGTGTAGCTGTTGTTGCATCAGCAAATGGATTTGCTAACCTTTTTCAAGTTAGTATATTTGTCATTACATTTTTGTGCTCTTGTTTCATGTGTGAATATTTAATTTAATAGATTTCTTTATGCATTTATTATTTATTTTCTTTTTATTGCAGATTGATGGAGAAATTAATGCAAAAATACAATCTATATATTTTGAAAATTTTCCTATCTCCAAAGCCCATTTTACTGTTGATGGGACTGAACTAATAGTTGGATCCAGCATGTCGAAGCATCTTTTTTGCTATGATATGTTTGCTGGAAAAATAAGTACAATTCCAGGACAGAGAGGTTATCATCTTTTATTAGAATAAAATACATAAATGCATTTTTCAGCTATATGAATTTAAATATCTGAAATATGGTTTAATTTTATATTTTAACAAATTTCTTATTCTAAATATTTACATCCCACAGAAGACCTTAATTGCTTAGCAACTGTATTATAAGAAAAAATTATTTTTTAAGTAATAGGTGCTTTCATTATTAGAAATCCCACTCTCATAATATTTATTCTCTAGGATTGATCATAACAATATATTTTTTAAAGAAATCCATTCTCTCTGTCTTTTGATACTATAAATTTCAATTATAGATCTACCCAATCCTGTATTTGTATATTGTTTGGCTATTCTTATATATTTAGATTCTTCAAAATGTTCCATTGCTACTGATTATTGAAATTGTAGGGTGACAGGCATCAGAAAGTGTTTGTCAATTTTATAAATACTCATAGATATAAATACTTTTAGGGATGGAGGTGAGAAATGTTCAAAAATTTGTAATGTCACCTGATGGTAAATATATTGTAATTCATGGAAGGTGGGGCAATATCTATTTAATGAGTGCAAAAGTAAGTCATTTTTTATTAAAAATTTCTTTTAAAATGTTTTCTGCTGTTCCTGCTTTTAAGTACATATCTCTCATATTTATAACTAACCATTATATTTGTTTTAGTTTAAGTGCATGAAGGGTATTTGTGCACACTATTCATGATTGTATGGTGCTTGCATTTTTTTCTATTAATATTTAAATCCTTTATGGATGTGATTGAGGTATAAAAGGTTTTCTGTTTCTTGCTAGAGTCAGAATCTTAATGAATCATTTTACAAACAAAATGTGAACATCATTAACACCAGAATGTCTGGAATTTCGATTACTCTTAAACATCCACCAGTGTCGTTTGATATAAAATATATATATAAAATAATTGTAATAACCAAACAACTGTAGAACTACTGTTCAGTAAGGTTTAGTCTTAAGACTTTTTAATATTATTTCATGTAATTAACATATTTTTTGTGACCTTTTATATCATAAAAAAACTGACGTTGGCATTATGTTTCGCAAAGCTTGTTGTAAAACTGCTTTGTTGCAAAACATTTCGAATAGCAAATCTGCCAGGAATATTACTATTATGCAATATCCATTCTGTACTATCCCTAGCAATATATATATCAAATTTACTGGAATATTATCAATTATATGTACACATTCTTCAGATTCTTCTCAGTCACTTTCATTCTCAATCTTATGTCTTCATTGGAATCTAAATTAGAGTGAGACAGCTCACCACCATCTGATTCATTATCAGCTATCTCTTGCAATAAATTAGCAATTTCATCAAGATTTAGATCTTTACTATGAGCCATTGTTTCAGAGTGTATGCTCTGCACAAGGTTCGAAAATTAAATGAAAATTTTTTTTATGAGCAGAAAGCCAAATGCTGTGTAACGAAACACATAGACACAACAATTTTAGAAAAATAGATTCATTTCTGCTGCTAACCCAATAAAACTGGATTAAGGTCAAATAAATGTGCAATAGTATTTTGAGAAGTTTGTTTTACTAATGGTAATGATGAACAACAGCTATTTCTGATGATAAATTGCCTTGGTGTCAAAATGATGCTAGCAGACGTCCTAGGTATGTTTAGTTGTGAAATTTCTCCTAATTAACTGGAACCACAAAACTTTTACTGTGTAATTACTATGGAAAATAAGTCACAAAAAGTTTTCAAATTCCCTGCAAAAATGTGGAAAGGAGAACAAACTGAACAGGCTCCAATGTCAAATTGACACAGATAAACATTCTAGTGTTAAATAATACTTTTATCCATTGATTTATGCTCAAATTTACATTTGGAGCACTAACCATCAAGTGACTGCTGTAAGAGATATCTGAGGTGGGTTGATGTCACAGTTCTGTGTCTCCTAACAATTAACCTCAAAGCAGTCATCTGCAGCTTTTGTAACTTGGTCTCAGCTGCACCTTCTAAAATTTGATTATGTTAGAATGCAGTCCTCAATCTGTGAATTACTTAAGGATGTTCAAACATCTTGTTTTATAGGATTAATTCTAGCTCACACTTCTATTCCCCAAATGGTGCTGTATAATAATTCATAATATCATAAATGACAAGGAGTTCACATATGTAAAAATGACAATTTTGGGATTTCTCTACTTGGTTTTTATTTGTAAAAAAGGTTGATGTTTGTTTTTGGAAGTACAATAGCAGTTTTTCACATTTTTCTATAATTTTTGAAGACCAGTTATTCTGAATACTTTTTTTTAGTTCTCCAGCTAGTTTAGCTTTTTTTTTTGTATTTAAATATTTGTAGCAGGAATAATCAACTACTGTAGGAAATAGGCCTTGTAATTTCTTTTTAAAATGTGTATATTGTGCTCTGAAGAAATAATTTTCATTTAGAAAAATTCTGCTATGAAAAAAAATAAAAAAGGAATTGTCGGATGAGCTTAGTTAAGCACATGTAATATAGTTGCCATTTGTTAAAATATGTATTTATTAATGTATGATTAAAGTATATTTTGTAGTTTTACAAAGTTCTTTAATAATGTCTTGAGTTCGTTTTATGTTTGTGCCTGAACAAAATTATTTGGTTTTGTTCAAAGTATGTCAGAATTTCAAGTCAACTTTTTATAAAATTTTAATATTGTTTTTTTTTAATAAGACAAATAACTGTCTTTTTTTGTGTGAATAATATAGGTATTTTATTTGATTTTATATATTTCTTACAGTCTAAAGAATGGATAGGCAGTTTGAAAATGAATGGTGATGTACTTTCTATTACTTTTAACAGAGATGGTACGAAAATGTATTCTCATGGTGGTATGTTTTATTCTTTGTATCATTTTGTATTATAACATGTTTAAAAAATAGCTAAAATATATGCTTTTCAAAGATATTGTTAAATTATTTGAAAGTAATTATGGGAATAGAGCAATTGTGAATTTCTAATGAATAATTTTTTTAATTAAATTTATGCCAAAGGTTTCTTTTGCCTAGATCCATGAAATATGAATGAATTGTTTAAAAAATGCTCTGAAGAGTGTATAAACAGTATATGCTTTATATATTTTTTATTTACATACTTTATTTATGCATGCTATTTCTTGTTTAAGTAAATTTTTTACGTATTTTTGCTTTCTATTTAATGACTTTTAACATTAAACATTTGAAAACTGGATATGTTACTTAAAAATTCTTTTTTAGTATGAAAATTTGTGAAACAAGAATATACACACATTCCTACATTACAATCCTTGCACTCATAATAACTCATTTACTATTTTGGAGGATTTTGCTGGAATGTGAAGAAACCAAAACTAAATTTTTTATTGTAGATGACGTTGGAGAGGTATTTTCTTTTGATGTATCTTACATACTGACGTCCAAAATATCATCATTGTTAGATTCATAACAAACAAAACAATCAGAATATATTGTTTGTCTCTATCACTACGCTCAGAGTCAATATCTGAAATATTTTGCATCATTTCTGCGATTTCATGTTCAATTAAACATTTTCGATTCTTCGACATTGTAACAGTAAAAATAGGAAAAATTTCATCCGCGAAATCTAATTATTCCATTCAAAAAGACTGAAAACCCAAATACCCAATGCTCTAGGGAAAATAAAACTCTCTTACTATATAAGCAAATATCTTAAGCTCATTTAAAAAAGCCATCATAAAGCATGCATTTCAAAAACATCACTTTCCCTTACATTTATTAATCAAAATGTGTCAAATTCTATGGACTTGCAATGTCATCTATTGCTGAAAAAAGTTATCTTTCCAAATATTCTGAAGTACTGGTACGTATTTGTGATAACCAGAAACTGGATGCATTTTGGGCTGGCACATATACATAATTTTGGCCCAAAGGGGTTTAAATACATTTTTTATAAAATATATTTTTAAAAGTAATATTGACTCTTTGCTTTCAGCCACAGGAGAAGTATATGTTTGGGATATGTCATCTCGAAGATGTATTCATAAATTTGTGGATGAAGGATGTGTTGCTGGCACAGCTATAGCCATTTCACCTAATGACCAATTTTTAGCAACTGGGTATGTGTATATCTGTTATATCTATTAGTGTTCTAAAAAATTATATATACATACTATATTTACTTAGAATTGTGAAAAGCAGTAAAAAATCTTGAAAAATATTAATTGGACATTTAGATGTACAAAGAAAAACATTCAAGTCATTTATCAACAAAAAAAAAGAAATCAATAAACTTTTAGAATACAATAAACGTTGTTCAACTGGGACATAGGTTCATGCTGATGAGGATTCAACAGTTACACCTCAATTGTCTGCATTTAGAATGTTCACCAGGTATTGCTGCCCTAATTTTGGTGTCACTAAGTTTTAAACTCTTGTGTTTTTTATACTTTTGATGTGTACTTCAAATAAATGGAAGTGTAACATATAAATATTTTAATGAGAATTTAGGTTGCCGAAGCTGGCGAAGACAGTTTCGGAGCGATCTAAAGCTTCTTCTTTATTAATCTGCACATCATGGACACGCCAATAACAACAACAATAAGAATTTATAGATCTATTATTACATTAATGGCAACAAATCTTTAAAGAAATTTAACACACATTGGATTTTTTTAATATGAATTTATATTTTACCCAAAATCATTATAAAAGATTCTTTAATTAGATATTCCTCGCCCATCTGGTATAGGGGTTAGTGGGGCTGACTGTGGTGCCATAGGGTCTGGGTTCCAATCCCTGAGAAGGTATTGATGTTTGTGTTGTAATCCTTCCTTCTTTCCTTTGTGTTGTAAGCCCCCGTGATACATTGTGTGGTGCACATGGGGTTTATATATGTTCCCAATAAAAAAAAATTAGATATTCTATTTTTATAAAACTTGCATAAAATGAATTTCTTGTTATTTAGTTCTGTATGTCAATGTTTTTCCCCACCTTTTTTACTTTTTAATAATTTTTCTTTCATTATAGGTCAGACAGCGGTGTTGTAAATATTTATGATAACACAAAATTATATGGCACTCACTCTCCAGAACCTAAAAAAGCTATATTGAACCTTACAACTAAAATTACAGATTTGAAATTTAATAGTACTTCAGAAATTTTAGCTATGTCATCATCATATAAAAAAGAAGCTGTTAGACTGGTATGTTACAAAATTATTTAAAAAATTTCTTAATATATAAATGTATATGTATGCAGTTAATTCTTTTAATGTATTGTATTTTATTTTAGTTCTGGACAGAAAAACTTCTATCAAATATATCAGTGTAAATGTATGTCTAAAGTAAAAATTCTAAGAGAGTATACATGTAAAACTTATCAAAAAGAACTGTAATTTGTATTGTTTCAGTTCATTATTTTTTTCTTCCATCACTAAATGTTTACATATTACAGATGAAAAAGTAGTTGCTAAGGTGGGGGGCATGTTTTGGTCATTAGACTTAAATGATTCGAACTAATCATGTTACCTCTAAGGGACTTAGAATTTTTAAAAAAATCACACCTTCATCATATGATTGTAATGTTTTTTTTTCTAGATTTTAAATGAATGTTTGTTTTTTCTTGCATCATTGAAATTTTGCTATGAAGATTTATAAAAGCTGTATTGGGAAATATCAAAACTGACATTTTTTAAACTTTCAGATTAATTTTCTTTTCAGTTTCATATTTGAGATGGAATGTGGGATTTAACTATTGAAATTTTTCTTTTCTTATTTTAGTTTCAATATTTTACTTTGATTCCCCTTATACTTATTGCATTTCAACATATTATTGGAACATTTATAACAAATGATAATTGTTATCAGATTGGAAATTAGCTTAATAGGTAGAAATTCCAGAATTTAGAAATTCATTAATTAAAAATCACTGTTTGAAATGTTGAAAACAGTTGTATTTTAAATATAAAGAGGTTGGGGAATTTGTGCATATCATTACAGTAGAATGTTGTTTATCCGAATCAATTGGGACTGGACACCGTTCGCATACGCGATTGTTCGGATAACTGAAAACCAAATGCGATCCATGCAGTATATGAAACCAGACACTATACAAATATTGAAAATCATCACATGCGGGTAACGTGCTTGAAGAAAAAGCAAAATATGTGCAAAATGTTGCACAACCTTTATTGTGGAAAATAATCACAAATTTTTCGCTGTACCATTGTACATCTTCATTTTTTCGCTGCAAGGTCTCTGATTCTCTTGAGCAGCAATAGTTGAGTAGGACAGCACTCTGATTGTTGTTCGTACCACTCCATAGCTGTCTTAAATGCAGAAAACGCGTCAGCATTTGATGGACCCTTGCTAATTTCATTGTTGTTGTTGTTGTCCTCGTCTTCATCTATTTCATCGTCAATTGGGTCGGGTTTTTCTTGCATGGAAGTCACAATCTTGTCATCATTTAGCATTTGAAATCCAGGTTTCTACATCAACAAAACTCAACAAAAGAGCAAGTATACACCCCTTTACTTGGAAACAAACTGACTTAATATTCTGCACAGATGTTTACCAAATCACACAACTGAAATTCCCCAAATATCCCTCATCTTAGATTTCCCATCACTTTTAGCTTCACGCGAAACAACTGTTTAGTGTTGCACTGTTCGAAAATGTATGCAGACTTCGGTTAGGATAATTGACGCTCCGGATATAAACGTTTGAATAAACGATGTTCTACTGTATATCAAAATTAAAAGTACTATTTCACATGCATACTATCATTATTTGCTTGTTTAAAATCCAATGTTGTTGCCTGTAACCTATTGTATATTACTAGTTTCAATAAAAAATTCTGCTTTTTCCCTTTTATATATATTATTGAGATTAATAGTTTAAATATTTTGATATTTTACGTTTCATATAATTATTTTATTTTAAAATTGTTGCATTTTATAAATATATTAATTTTTCTGTGTACAATAATTTTGTAATTTGAGGCTCTTGAGCTTTTTAGACATTTAGTGAAGAAATTTATCTCATATTTTTGTGTAATAAACATCACATTTAACCGTATTTTAATTGCATGCACACATATATGAAACATGTAATTATTAATGCTATCCGTAATTTCTCCTTATCTCCTCTCATTTCTGATTATAATGAAACTGATTTTTTTTTTTATATATAAAAACTTTAGGTTCATTTCCCCAGTTGTTTTGTGTTTTCAAATTTTCCAATTTCACAAGACTTGGTGCAGTACCCTAAATCATTAGATTTTTCTCCAAATAGTGGTTATTTGTGTATTGGAAATAATGTAGGAAAAGCTAAAATCTTCAGGTAAACTTTATCTATATCTAAGTATCTTTGGCTTTTAAATATTTTGTTATATATATATAACATATAACTTTTTTTTTATCTTTCAGGCTAAAACACTACAAGAATTATTAAAATCTGGTATAATGTAAATATTTTGAAATAAACTTTTTAATTTTTCACTGTATATAATTTGTATTGATTTACCGCATGTTCTTTACTACAATATTTATAATCTTGCAATAACTATTTAATGATTTCAGCAATTGATTCTAAGTATTTAATTCTTTCTTTTCATTTGAAAAATCCTTTACATGGTAATATGTATTTTTCATACATGTGTAACAATTTTTAATCATATTAAGCTGGCTTGTATGTAAGTGAGGCAGTGTTAACTGACTACTGAAAGTAACACATGTGATTGAGGAGATGGAATATTTGGTATCATACAGATAGCTGGTCTCAAGAAATCACCATTGATGTAGGATCAGCCTTTTATCTAGTGTATTATTTGTGAAAAATCCAAATCAATCATCTTACCTGACTTTCTCCCACATTTAGCTGTTTATATTGAAAGTTGATTCACAGATAAAAGAAAGATTGTGTTAGCTTTCAAATACAAGTAATTGTATTCATTCTTATAATTTTCGTCAAATAGTTTATGATAATATGAACTAATTTTTTGCATAGAAAGTTTTTTCATGCACTATTTTTTATTTATGGACTTCCAAACAATATTAAAAAAAAGTTGAGGCAATAACATTTTATAGTAGAGCTAATCTTGTTTGTTGAGAAGAATCAATTTGATTTTTTATCAACATCGCACTTCAAAGCAACACAACGGCTGTTGGCAACTGTCTTTGTAATTTGGAACCTTGTCAAGTAGCAAAGATTGCATCTAAGCTGGTACTAAATCTCCTAACTTCCACACTACACTGACATGAAAACTTAAAAAGTTTAACATGCATCAGTTCTGCAAAAGTCTTTGGTGGTGCTGGGACTCGACAACTGTGCCACGAGTTTACAGCCATGACCACTTGGCTATCATGGAAAAGAAATGCCGATTTGATTTGATGCATTTTCCATGTCTTATGTGTGTATGTGATAAGTCCTCTAGAGATATACATGTCTTAAATAACTCAAGTCTCTTTTGAACAACCGTTTTGGGAAATTTTTCTCACTGCTGTGAAGGTGAATGGTTGCCATAAACAAAACAATACGCTCTGATGTCAGCCGTGCTTTATCTTCACATTGAAAATTTACTTGGCAATTTTTCTGCTTCAGAAAATGAACATCCAATATTATTTCTTTCATTCCACTTGCACTTTTGATGGTAGTCACATACAGAAAGGGAGCGCCATTCTATTAAAAATATTATGTGCTATTTCTGATGTATTTAGCAAAGCCAAGGCTGCCATCTTGTTTATGATGTGGGAGATGCAAAGAACCCCATTGGCATGAATTTCAAGCAATTCTTTCAGCTCACTAGGAAAAGGATGTTTGAAGTTGTTGCTATGGCAACTTGGTAGAAATTGCTCAAAAGGGTACTTGCAAGAAAAATTGCTCCAAATATGTATGTGTGTCAAGGCCTTAAGTATACACACATCATAGTTCAAGAACCAGCCATGCAGTTTCTTGGAAATTAAATGTAGCTGGGCTTCAAGCTCTTTATGTGGGAGTTTAAAAAGGTTCAGATAAGCTTAGTTATCTCAATTAATTTATTTCTTTTTCATTTTATTATGTAAAAGAATAGCACATTATGCATTTATAGTACAAGAGAAAAATAATGCAAAACATTTTATACCGGAAAAAATTGATCAATCCAGATATAAATGAGTAATATGATAAAGATATACTGCTCTCTATAGGATAGCAATGCCATATACTGAATTATACCTGAAAAAAGTATTCCAACTTTGGGACCTATTTATTAACATTACTTGAAGACTGCCTTAAAATGTATCATATGAAATTACTCAATTTTTGTAAATTTTCGAAACACGAATAAGAAAGAGCATTAAAACATTGGAAATTTAATTTTCTTCTGATTACCATGATAAAGTTCTTAATTTACATTTCATTAGTTAAAGTAATAAAAAAAAATAAAGTGGGTTTTTTGATAGGCTGTTTTGAATAATTAAATGCAAAATTTATAAATGATGTTCAAGAATTAATATTGAATAATTTGTCTTGGTCAATACTTGACTGTTTCATAAATGTGAGAATTATTTTAAAATTAGAAAAAACAATGCCTTGTTCATAATTTTTTGTATGTACAAAAGTATCATCTAAATTGGTTTGGTATAAAAATTTGTATTGGTATTACAAAAGAGTGGAATTTTAAAAAATTCTGCAATATTCTGTTCTGGTTAAACAAAATTCTTTATTCATATTAAAGTGAGGACTATTTATTAGAAATTTTTTGACTTCAGGAAAGAACTTAAAAGAGATAAGTGTCTGGAAGAAAGCGAAAAGATATGTATGAAATTTTATAACACATCTGTTATAACTTGAACACTTGTAAAACCTATATTTTAAAATACAAGAATCTCAAATTTATTTAAATTTTATTATGTGGGGGTGATCTTTAATATTAGCCTTCAGCTGTAATTACATAGGAAAAATATTCCATGATTGTTCATTGATCTTGCTTTGTACCCAATGCAATCAATTTAATAGTCACTATAATTCTGAATATAAATACCTAACTTATTATTTAAATATAAAATTGGTTATACAAATAATATTTTTTTGTTTCACAATCTTTAAATAAAATATAAAAAAAAAACTTAAGAGTGTTTAAAAGTGTAAAGATATTCAAGAGTTTCTACTTCAAATTATTAAAATGTATTTTTTTTCTTCCTCTAGCTCTCTACACAATAAATTATATAAGCAAATATGTATTGCTTATTCTTAAATGTTGTAAATTAAAGCATTGATACTAAATTAATGTTAACAAATTTTTTTCACTTATTTGGAAAATTTATCATATCAGATTCCAATACCTGAAATCAATTACTATTTAAAAGAATTATTAAACCTTTAGAGTAAAGTAATTCCTAGAAATGAATTACTCATGTATATATATGCAAAATTATAGTTTATTCATTAAATGAATACACTTATTTCTTGCACAATTCAACAAATGTGAATGATTCATATATATATGTTCATATAGAGTAGGCATTTTCTTAAAAGGTCACCATATGACCTTACATTTGGCTGGCAATGAGATGTTTTAATTACATATAATACAAAAAAAATCACAATTATATACATTTATAACATTACTGCAATTTTTCAGTTAAATTTTTATATATTACAGGCATAAAAATTATAAACATTAAGTTAAAATTTTTTTACATTTTAACTAGTTATCATAAGTTCTGCAACACTTAAATTATACTGTTGTGAATATTATATTTACACTACAGTGCTTGTGTGTCAGGAATAATTGAAAAGCAAAATTAATTTATTAATTTGAAAAACACAAAGAAATTGAAATTCTTTGAAAAACATTTGTTTATTAGAGTTAATCCCTTAACTGCCACTGGCCTATATATCAGTCTTGCTCAATCAGTATGTTAAGTGCATGGGACATATATATACATCTTTTTGAAATACAATTTTTTTTGTTGTGTGTGTTGCTATCAGTAAAACTATTCTGTAGGCTTTGAAATGCAATAAAATGAACTTGACAGTGCTGCAAAGATTTACTTAGTTCACAGAAAAATTTGCTTATTTATTTTCCCAAATACACTGTATACATGTCCTTTTGTGACAATCGATGGCACTAGGGAGCGAATTGTGTAACTTTGAATCGGCAGTTAAGGGGTTAAATGAAATACCTTTATCAAATATTGAATTTTATTGTTGGAATAGCAAATTTTGGATATACACTTTTAAATCTTCCAAGGATTACAGCCATGACTTTTTTTTTGTATTCAATACAGAAAAGTTCAGTTTTCACATATATGTTGATAACAAAAGTATTTCTAGTATGTTCAATATTTTCCTGCTTCAGAAATTTATTACAATAAGAATATACACATATTTTAAATAAAGAAATTGATTTTCAGGTGTACACAATGTATGTTTTCATAATTTGGGCTTCACTCCTAAGACTTATTGTTACTCAATGATCTGAACAAGGGGTCAGCAAACTTGTAGCTGTGGTGTGCCAAATCAACATAACAGTATAATTCAGGGTGCCGTTCAGTAAGAAATATTTTTAAATTAGATTTCTGCAGAAATGAATATGGAGCTAGGGAAAAGAGGTCAAGAACACAGATTTAGAGTTTTATTATATATTAATTGTGCATCATTCTGTGTGATATTTATTAACATAAAATATAACTATTCCTTCAAATAAAAGATTAAATTTTACACTTTATGTATAATACATCTGTTAATATTAAAATAAAAAGTAAACATAAAATAATTAGTATTGCTTCAATACAGTTAAATAAAAAATTAAAACTTTAATGCAAACCTTATCCCTACACCTCTCTAAACATAAGCGAAATATCATGGGTATATTTTGACACATGATTCTGAATGCTCAGTTAAATAACTTTGTGGATTCAAAATATTTTTCAAATGAAAAGATTCGTTCACATAGATATGCAGAACCAAAAGAAAGAAGTGAAGCACATGCAATTTTTTTCAAGAAATTAAATCTTTGTGGCAATTTAAAATATTTGTCAATTTATCATTAGGAATTATCTCCCAGATTTTTTTGTAATTCTGTAAATATTGCTTTCTATAATTACAATGTTAATTCAACAAGTTTAATTTCAAATTATCAATTTTTATCCACTCAAAAATTGAAAGGGATTATTAATAAGTATTAAATCGGATTTGATTAGGAAGAAAAATATAGGAATACAAGACTTTGCATCCTTTGGAAGATTCCTCCTTAAGTGCTTCAAAGAAGGTTAAAAGTTCATTTTTGTCAATGGTTAATGTATTTGCAAGTACTTGAACATTTGAGAAGTATTTGTAAGTACTAGTAGGAAATCAGTAAGTAAGTATAAGAATAGTAAGTATCACAGGAAATGCCTGATTTTGTAGAAAAGCTTTCTAATATTCAAAATGTTCAAGCAGTGTTTTGCCTTTTCTTGCAATTCTAATTCATTGATATGCTTAGTTACATCTGTCATAAACATAAATTTGCATAACCATTTTTTTATCATTCAATTCAGGAAAATAATTGTTCTCGTTAAGAAATTTTTTTAAATTTATTACATGTATGACACAAATTTATTCAAGATTTTTTCCACGACTAACCCAAAGGACATAGCTGTCTAAGGGGGAATCCACATATTCCTTTCCCATTTCTTCTAAAAGAGATTCAAATTGTCTGCAAGAATGAACAGGAGACATTTTGAAATTAACTAATTTAACAACTGTGTTCATTTCAGAAATTAAACACTGAAACAAAATTTTGGCAACTTACCTTTCATGATGCATTTTTATAACAGTGCAATATTTTAGCTTCAATATGATTTTTTTGAATCTTTTTTTCTTGTCAACCATTGCAGGAGTGCCATCAGTAGTTACTTAAAATGTTTTATTCATATTAATGATCTCACTTACAAAATAGTTTATAAACGAAAATATACTGTCCCTTTTGTAGTCCAAGACAGAGGAATCAAGCTGCATAACTCTTCATAAACTTGTTCTTTATCACAATATCGTGTAATTACTGCAAGGTTTACAACACCATTCACTTCAAGAGTAATTCTACATGCAATAGTTTCTTGTAAACCAGAATTCTGTTTTGTTGTATTTTAAATAGTTCACGCTGAAGATGGTATTTATTTAATTCAGCATATTGTTTGAAGATTTGGTAAATCACTCAACAACATTTAAACACTTTTTAAAAATGGGTCCTTTATATATTTGCCATCTGTGAAAGGTTGCTTTCTACATAATGTGCATTTATGAAACTGCATGTGGTGGTTTTAGTTCTGGTTTCAATTTTTTAATGAAAAAAAAAATGTAACTTGTTTCTTATATCCAGTAACAGCTCTTTTTTACATCACATTTTTCATTGTGGTCTGGTATTAGTTTGAAAATGTCTGTATATCTGACATGTGACCAGTGGCGTAGCTAGGTATCCAAAGGCCCTGGAACTAAAAAAAAACGAGGGCCCTATCTTGGATGATTTTATTAAGCACAAAAGTAAAAATATAAATATTTTAAATATACAAAGCTACAATTTTTGTTTATCTTTTCTTGGCATTGTTTGTGCTTAAGCACAACACTGGGTTTCTTTCTTTTTTTTTTATCCCTATTTTAAATTTTTATGCAATACATTTGGTATGTGCTCGAGTACTTACTGACGTTAAAAGGAAGGAAAAACGTAATGCTATGCCACACAGCAACGTTGGGGATTCCTGACTCTTTGGGAGGATCGAACTCGCACCCGCCAAAGGGCTTAGAGCTACAAAATGGTCCGCCAAGATAGATTTTAATTCTTAAATTCTTATTTTAATGCAGTACTGCATTAAAATTGGAAAATAAGCCAAACTAAAGCAACTCAAACCCCAAACGATAGGAGGTTAAGTTTCCCTGTGGGAGGGAAACAGGAACTCTATCACCATTCAACCTCCACTGAGATAGGCAGGAAATGATGCAAAAAAATATGCATGAACAAGAAAATATAATACAATATAATTATTAAAAAAAAAACCTGCAAAAGAGGAGGCGAGGGGACAAAATTATATCAGTCTGTTGCAGATACAAAGAAGATTATGAAATATTGAAACAGGAAACTAGCTTTCCATGTTATTAAAAATAGAATGTAACTAGGAAGGAATTGCCTCTTGTGTAGGTTTTTAAAATCTAATAATGATAATGGTAAGATTTTTCATGGAATTTTCCAGCAACAGTTTATAGAAAAATGAGAAAAAAAAAAAGAAAATATAAACTTTTCAAAAAGTAAAGTTCGCAACACTAAATAAACAGGAAAAATTTAAGCGAATTTCCAACAAGTTCAAAATTATTTTCAACTGAATTGCCATGATCAGTTACATTGCAACCATTTATATTTTAAATTTGGGAGAAATAATCGCAAGCTCGGCTTGCTTGGTGGTCAGGGTCTGAGGGCCCCAGTGCATGGCACCACCTAGCCCATTGGTAGCTACGCCACTGCATGTGACATAAGATGCTTTCTCAACATAACACACATACAGTACATCTTTTGTCGTACAATTTCCCATTCATCTGTCCAAGAGTCTTAAAAACCGCAAACATCAAGCTTTCTCTTCTTAGTGGCCATTTGATTCAATATGTTGGTATGAATTGTTAAAATAATTAAGCTAAAAAAAATAGAAGTTTTCACAATAAAACTAAGAACATGACGTAAAGCTAAAAATAACAAAATGCATGATGTGGATCAAACTAAATTCTACTTTCTCCAGAAATCATACTTAATATTTGTGTATCGGTGTTTCTAATAATAGAAAGAAAGAATTCTTAACGCACAGAGAAGAGAGACAGATGGATTTCAGTTTAGATGGTAATTTTTTATAGAGTGCCAATGAAAATTGCCCTGCGCGCCAAAGATTGCCAATGCCTATATAGTCTAAGCCATGTATAACCAAAATATCAAATGTGATTCATATTAATAGGTTGCAGGGTTACTAAAAATATTCTTGAAGCATATTCAATTATTGAATAAATGTCTTTAATTATATATTATAACATACATTATTTTGGTACTTATGTATGAACATCACCTGCTGCCAAATATATGCCACACCAATCAGTCATATCATAGCAGCAAGAAAACCAACAAAAACAGATTCTTACGTGCTTTATTTGGAAAAACAAAACAGATTTTGCTGTGGTGATGTTGATGCATAAAGTACCATAGTTTACAAATTATGTTTTTAAATCGTAACCACAGTTATTCTTATAAAAATATTTTTACAAAGATTGTAGCATGCAAAAAAATTGACCTCCATGGCTAAAAAGCTACAGAATTTTTAACATTGTTTTTCATGTATTTTAATAATGCAGAAATATTTTTATTTATCAGATACAATGATATAGAATGATCAGATACAAGTTGATATACAATCAACTTTGCAAAACAATAACATGTGCAGAAATATTTTTTTATAGTTCAAACAGAATACAGTATTTAAAAACAAAAAATTTAAATAATATATACACTTGTACTTGTGTGAACCATATAAATAGCTTCTTCTAGTGAGAGATCAGTTAAGAGGATGCCTACTATATAACAAATTTTATCCATACAGTTTGTATTAAAAATACCTAAAATTCTTCAGATTTAAATCTCAAATATTTTAAGTTCTTCCAAATTTCTTATTTGACTTAAAAAAGATACATTTTGATCCAGATAAAATTATTCATAATAAAATAAAGGAGCATTTTGTACATGAGTATAAAAATTAAAATTCAAAGCATTTTAATTTTAAATAATTTACTGATTGATTTATGAAAAAGTTAAATTATGTAACAGAAATCAGTACTTGTATAGTGCCACAACCATATTAGTAGAAGTTGCAAATTCTAATACTCCAATAATAGTACATCATAGAAAGCATGCATGTGACTTGCAGTGTTGTCATTTTATCCAACATTTATTTTCCCTTTTATATATATATGTATTTCATTTTTTTCCCAGCATAATCTCTGGACTTCTAATTATAAAGACAAAGAATTTGAAAAAAGCCCAAAAAATAATGACAATATAATCTATTCTGGATGCTGGTCTGCTAATAAAACAAAAAAAGGTTTGATAAAGCTAACTTCAAAAATGGAACAGCCACTCAAGCATAATTTTGTAGATCTGAATACGAACAATTTCACTCAATCTGTTATGAAGGAATGAGGGGTCAACAATAAAAAAATCTCAGAGGAATGGCCTGACACAATTTTGAAAAATATTTAGAGAGTTCAATTTATATAGTAACAAATTAATCAACTAAAGAAAACACAGTGGTTTTGAATCTACTCTTAAATCTGTAGGGATACAAAGTAGACATGTACTTGAACTTTTTTTAAGGTAACCAAAATTTATATTATGTTTCTAAAACATACACACATGTAAGCAAGTTTTGGTACTTACGTATTAGCGTCACCGCAGCCAAAATCGTGCCATGAGAATTGCTTCTCTTCAAATAAAACATGTAAGAATTTTTGTTTTAATATCATGGTGTGATTTTCGTAGCACAAATTTCGCTGCAGTGAAGATAATACATAAGTACCCAACTTTTTATTGTGTAAATTATCATTCTATTAAAAAAATAACTTAACTTTACCAACATGGTTGTGATATAATACACTATTCAATCTATTCAAGTCCACCATCAAAGGATGCATTTCCATAAATGTTATTGAAAAATTTAACAAAAGTTTCACAATGTTCACCCACTTCAAAATCAGGTGATCCTCTAAGTCGAATATTCCTCTGTTCAAAAAATTTATAAACAGAATAGAAAATTCTAGGATCAGCTGTCTGTTTTGCCGCAGCAAGATATTTTTGAGCTGAAAGGTTATCTACACCTCCACAACTCCTAATGAAAGATAAGGCTTGAAGAACTTTTTTCTCGGACAACAAGACTTCGATAATTTCTTCATTAGAATTTTGTAATCGTCTCAACATGTCCAAAGCTAACTGATAAGCAGGTGGATAAACTCCTTGAAGTGAAAGCATGAGACAAACTAATTGTTTAGAATCATTTAGTATTTGATATTGCAAGAACTGGTGAAGCTGATAAAATTGTTTATTTTGTACAAGTATATTGATTAATAATTTGCAAAGATAATGAGGGACAAACTGTTGGTATTGGATCAAGGATCGGATATACTCAAGCAAAACAGATACAGCAAATTTATGATTAGTATTATCACTTTCAAATACTGAAAATACATGTGAATATATGTCAGACTGATCAATCATCATTGTAGGTCTATAAGTAGATATATTTTGAGGACTATGCTTTGGATCCTGTTTTTGCAAGTCCAAATTATGTTTATATACAACATTCAGTTTATCAAATATTGAAGCTAATGTAAAAAGAGGTAATGAAACTCCAGGGAGTATAGCATCATGGCAAACTTTTAAGATAAGAGATTTTGAGTTCTTTCGTAACAATAAGAAATCTATAAGTAGGCACTTATCCTTGATAATGTCTATAATAGGATCATTATTCATAACTACATACCATAAGTATCCTAGTTTAGGATCAATAATAATATTAGGCTGAAAAACAACCCAATTCGGTGAATATAACTCACATCCAATCTCTTGCTCCATAGTTGGACTGTGACTAGGCATTGCTGGAATTTTAATCATAAATGGTTTAATAGGACATTTTACTATAGAGGTATGTTCAGATATATAACCATCAGAGTCGCATGGAATTTGAATATCAAATAACATAGATTCCTTAGAGGCTTGGTGGTGGACTACAATAATATTATCAATAACATTAATTGCAAAACGTCCACTTTTATCCAAACGAAGAATGTCAGTTTTGCGAGGAGGTCCATCTTTCATCATACTGTAAATAGCAATTTCAGCACCTGGCATGCCTGCTGAACGGGGTTGATGACGCAAAACAAAAATGCAAGTCCTATTATAAACTGTACCAATGCTTACATCTCTTTCTAAAAGACTTACTTTCTGTGTTTTAGGAGCAGCTGGAAGATCTATTTCAAATTTAGATAATTTGTAAGCAGAACCAGGTCGAAATTGGAAAGGATGCATGGTATTACACAAACTGCCAGATGATAATAATAGCAATGAAGATTCAGGATGATAAACATACCAATTGACAGATACACTATACATTTTTAATGATTTAAGGGTATGTTTTTCAGGAATAACTTGAAAGTGTTCTATACCTTTATCCATGACGAAAACTATTTCATTAACATGTGTCCATGAAAACCCTAAGATTTTCATATTCTTTACTCTGCAACCTTGTGAATATTCAAGATTATCTGGTTCACCATTGAAATTAATGAATTCTATTGATTTATAACCTCTCTGAACCGATAAAATCTTTTTGTCAGGCGAGAATTTAATTGACATCACATCTCCTTTGTCAAGCATGCGAAAACTATACGATGTTTTATCTAAAAGCCCTTTGACCACAACACCAGTTGTTCCTCCAGAACGAACAGAAAATACTTGGCGATTAGCATCATCATAAAACACATTCGTTAATTTACTGACAGCTTCAAATCTAACAGCATCTGATCCAAGTTCTAAAATATGGTTACTTTTTGGTGCAATCATTTTGAATTACTTTCTCATCCACATTCACAAAACGCACAAACCTGTCATACACCTCTGTTTACTTTCAGAATGAGGAACTACTTTTGTTTTTCCCTTTTTCTTTCAGTTCTCTTCTTTATTCGAAGCAGAAATTCTAATATTTTCTTATTGTATGCAATTAAATCAATATTACAGATGCCAATCTGTAATTTTATATAATAATTTATTTATATTTTTTTCGATGCAAATTTCCCCCCCAAAATGTTTATTTTTAAAGATCTTTGTCAGAAAACTACGATAACAATCAGATTTGACAAGAAAATCATAGTTATACCATGTGATTCTAAATATCCAATGAAATCTTCTGAAAACTGTACGCTTATGTAAACAGGCATATGTATACAAAGATTGCGAAGTTCTGCAATCGTGATTCAGCGAAAATAGAAGGAAATGTAAAGTATAAGAATTTTATAAAATTTTGTTTTAAAATGGATGATCAATGGCGTAGTTACGTTTCTATAAAAGAAGAGCCACTATCAGAACTAAAGGTAACATTTTTGTTGTTTTTTCTATGTAAAGATATTAAACCGAAACTAGTTTAAACGTAATTCTATCAATAGCTTAACAATGGAGCAATTTTTAGAAATGCGTGATAAATTCCACGGGCTTATTTTTATAAAATGTAATGTGCAAACTCAGTAGTATCACTTTGGGTTCATCTCTTATAAGTGGCTCAAATGTTTTGAGTCCTAAAACAGTGCTTTTAAGTCACTCTCTTGTGATGTTATGAATCGAATTTTTTTATTTTATTGCTAAAAGTTTTTTGGTTATTTACATATTGTCTGAAAGTGAATTATTTCCTTCTCTTCCATGAATAAGTAGAGCCTAATTGATTGGATCTCATTATGTGGTCAAGTATTTTTTTTTTCACTATTCATTACATATTGTCACATTTGGCAATGTCTTTTCACTTGACAAATTGATTAACAGTATTATACACAAGTACTGATTTCTTAAAATTTTTTGAAATAAAAATGAAAAGGGAACTAGTTTATCTTGTTTTAAAAAACCATCGAGTTTTAAATTTACTAATGGAATATTAATTTGTTTTTAGAGATTATGACTGGAGTTTAATACATACTCAATAAACTAACCAAATATTGGTTCACTTGATAGAGTTTTTATTTGACGTCAAACAACACATTTTTACTGTGAAGTAAATATTCTGAATTTTAAAAAAGTACAAAATTGGTTAAAAGGACAATGTGTTTTCATAGCAACATCAGTGAATGGCACTTCTCAAAGTAGTTATTTACTGGCCTATTTCTGATGGGTATGCAGCAACTACTTAATGCACTAGTGACAAAATTTAAGAGGGCCAAATTTGCTCAGTATCCCGTGAAGTGGAAGTTACCAGCGTAAGGTCGTTTTGTCTAATACAGCAAAAAATACATGGACTGTTTGTTTTTTCCAATGTTTATAATTAAACTTATGTATTTTAAATTTACATGAGGATTTATTAAAAGCTTCCACATAGGTTCTTGATCCTCTAGGAAGGGGTTTGTGGTTAGATGCTTAAATGTTTGTGAAGCTATGTTTTTGGGGTTAATTACTTTTGATTTTCTTTGTAGGCATTTAAAGGGGGTTGTATGCTTTTCTGAGAAAATTTGAATGCATTAATTTATGGGTAACTTAAATACTGTATATAAATAAATCATGCAATAGTAGTAAAAGGGACTGTTTCAAAATCAGTTGGCCTTTCTAATTTCAAATATCTTGATCATTGTTTTCAACATCACAATTCCAAAATGTGTTTCCCAAAGTATACCTTAATCATCTTCAAATTTGGGCATTTGCATTTCTGTACTGTGCAGCCATGATTTTGTGCTCATGGCCAATGTTGTAGTGGAATTGTGGGTTCAAATCCTGTTGCTTCTTAAAACCCTGTCATACCAGGTGCGGATGCATGTTAAATCTCACAGTCCTTTCACAGCATGGTGTGAAAATTTGGAGAGTGTGATTGCTAACTGGGTGATATCTTTGTCACTTGATCACGATTCAAAATTGCAAGGTTTATCAACAATTGTTGTTCTTAAGTGAGATATTAATATACAATCAGTTTGTTTGTAATTATTCTGTGGGTGCAAATTTCATAACCTCATTTTTCAGAAATTTAAAATAAGTGGAAGAATGGAGAGGAAAATAATATCAAAATACAGGAAGACCAAATATGAACGAAAATAGCTACAGTTTGTGTGACTGACTTTATTACAGACTTACTTTAACTTACTTAAAAAAATTATAAAAGTATCATTGTTTATAATGTAGTTATTAATTATTGGACAAAATTATATATATGTGTGTATTCATAAATGATTTTGGATCCAAGCAGTTTCATTTCAAAAAATGTTACTAAATCTAAGAAATGCTATTAAAAAATTATTTTGCTAATAATTTTTATTGATTGGAGTTCTATGTATATTTCATTTGTTCCCTTTTTCTTCTAGGCAGAAATGAATTTTTCTGGATTCCATTCATATTCAGCTGAAATTAGTGACGATGAGCTTGTAACCTTAACTGTTAGAGATTTAAATCGTCTTCTCAAAAACTCCGGATTGAGTCGCACTGAGATTCAGCGCATGAAGCAAAGGAGACGAACTCTGAAAAACCGTGGTTATGCTGCAAGCTGTCGCAATAAAAGACTAGAGCAAAAAGATGAATTGCAGTTTGATCGTGCAGTTGTTATTCGAGATATTAATGCATTGAAAGAAGAAAATAAACTTCTGGAGCAAGAACTATATGAAATTAAAAAGAACTATGAAAGTTTAAAACAATTTGCCATTCACAATAATATTTATATACCTCCTGATTTAGATTTATGAAAAAACATATGGTGCATTTTTTATACAATAATAAAATGACTAATATAAAATCAATCATTTTTATGCTGTAATGATTCATATTTAAAAAATTTCTACAATTGTTTTCTGAAAGGATGTTAAAAATTAGTTACATAGTATGAAAGAGATTTTTTTTTCGTCATAGAAAATGTGATTTGGAAAAAAGAAAAAGACTTATGAACCTTTTTTTAACATTGAACTTTGATGTATTAAAATGATTATTTTTATTAATAATTAATACAAGAACATTTGCAAAATTCATTCTTTGGCAAAAAAAAAAAAAAAAAAAAAGAGCAAAGGCCAAAATATAAAAAAAAAAGAAAATGTTTATTTAAAAGGTTATACAAGCTTTGAAAAAAATAATTCTTCACGTAAGAAATGAATTTTTCTGATGAGTTATGACAAAACATTTACAACATTTTGTAAATTAAATGCCAATAGAATGGTGAAAATGAAAGCCATGACACTTAGTGAAATCTTCCTGAAATTAAGTTGGATATATATAACTAGTTTGATTTTTAAGGGCAGCTTCTCTGTATAACTTTCTTTAAAATACATTGATTTTTTAAATTAATGTATGGAATTTCTTTCCTTGGATTAAACAAATTTTCCATAAGAATAGTAGATTCAGTAAAAACTATTCTAAAATTTTTTTAAAATAAGCTTTAATTTTTTCCCCCCTGTATGAAGAATAAAATTAACAAGCTTATTAAATTTTTTTGGAAATGAAAAAAGATGCTCATAGATGTTTTTGTTAAAGGACCCCCAAGCCATTGAAAGAGTAAAACTTTCCTTCCACTGGTCGAAGATTAGCTCACGTTATACCAGAATTTTAAAAAGTTGTAAAAAGGTTATTTGTAAATGGTTAGTCTATTCCACATAAAAATATTTGTGTATATTGTTTATGCTGCAAATTTTCTGACTGGGCTATTAGTTTTCTTTCCTTAGAAGGTTTTAAAAGTTGGAAGTACCTTGTTGAAACTTCAAAAGAACAGGAAACAAAAAAAATCATAGTCAAAGCCCCAAGTCTTGGATTGAATTTAGTCAGTGATTATAATGTTCTAAAACATCAACAGTGACTTTCAAAGATGTATTATTGTGGAGATTAATTATTGGTGCAAGATGCTTCTACTCATTGTAGCAACTTTAAAAATGCTTTGCTCAAAATTGTGACTAACTTAATGTTTCGGATAATGGTTACTTTTTACAAATAATTCATCCAATTATGGAGGAGCATATCTGAAGAATGCTAATGGATGAAGCTAAAGTACACTATCTAGGGGAAAAAATATTCAAAACAAGATAATTTTTCTTTTGCATGACAATATTAACACATTGTTCATAAAATTATAAGCCAAATATTATTTGGTAATTTTAGATTGCACTCCTAATGCCAGTAAGATTGAACAAATGACATTTGTAGTAAAATGTGCATGTCTTGAGAAATCTTAATTTAGTTAGCATTAAAATTAATGAGTTTTTTCCTTTCAGTTGAAAGATTGATCTGGAAAAGTTTTCAAATTTAATAGTTGAGAAACAAGAAATTAGGACTAAATTTTCTAGATTTTAGGGATAGACCTACAATAATTGAGCTAATATGATAGGCAAAAAATTGTGTACAATCTGGAATTTGTATATTAAATCCACAAACAATCTACATACGATGTAGTAGCCACTCTTCAAATTTGGTCATTTATAACATGGCAAAATTATCCTTGGAAGCCTGTAGTTTTCTCACAATATGGTCTAAAATTATTTACTTTTTTCTTCAACTTGTTGATGAGTCATATCATTAAAATTCATAAAGCCTAACTTTAAAACCACTAAGTGCAGCTCGCTGAGAAAGCCAAATAAAAGCAATAAAACCCTTAAAGTATCAACTAGGAAGTATTTATGATGCTTTATTTAGTGCTTATAATAATGTTGAAACTGACAATTTTATGAGATGAAGCCTTTGGATTATTAAACTCAAAACAATTCAAGTTCCTATGCTCCATTAATATTTGGCATAAAATCTTAAATTTCATAAATCCAATAAGCAAGCTAATGCAGATAAAGGACTATAATCTACCATTTGCTGTGATAAGTTTTTTAATTGCTTGTGGTTTTTGATGAAATGCTCTGTGATGTGCAAGAGAACTGGCCGACAAAAACCGATATCCCTGCCTACTTTGTGGTGATACACCCACATCACAGAGTTTGACAAAGAAATATTAATATCAATAATGAAGCATAAGATGATCTGGTGGAAGATCATAAATTAAAATTCAAGATAATTTTTATTTTTTTTATAATTGACTGAGCAATTAATGCCTTGGAATGTATATATATAGATAGCTGTACCCCCAGCAATTGTTTTCTCCTAAAAGTTTTTAAATAATGTTGATCAATGGAGAATCAGTGGCTATAAACGTTCTTGACCTAAAAGATGAGGTAGTTTCCATTTTCTCTGTATGGGGCAAAGAAAGCCCAATGGAAATTTTAAAACATTTGAACTTTAGATTTGCACTAAATCTTGCTGTTGGATTAAGGATTTTACTTTCGTTGCCAATTAGTTTAGCAAGTGAAGGGCAGAGTTTCTTAAAATTAACAAAAAATTTCTTATGATCTACAACTTTTCAAGATAAATTACAAGGTTTAGCCATATTGGCTATCAAACATGAATCAACTGAACAAATTGATTTAAAAAAATGATCAGGAATAAACACTTGTTATGTATTTGTTTTGAATTTGTGTAATAGTTTTTAATATATATACACTGTTATGCTGTCTGTTTGTTCACAAGAACTATTTCAAGTTTTGCATGTGTGTGAAGACAAAATTTAGCTTTTTTAAAAATAATTTTTTACATTGGGGGAGGGGCATTTTTTTTTATTTGGGACGACAAATTTTCTAAAGCTAACTCTGGCAGGTTGTTCCTAATTTTTGGGGCGCGATAAATAAATACCACTATATATAAATTAGTATTACAGTTTAAATTAGATATAATAGTTACACCACACACAGTAGTAGTTTTTCTATCGAAAGAATAATTGCTTGACATGAGAATACATGCATTGTTTAAAATCATTAATAAATAGGACTCAAGCAAAATCTATTGTCCTAATATAGAGATCACTACATATTTAATCCAAATGGATCTCTCGAGTCACATTCCCATAGTTAGGAGTTTTAGCCTTGTCATTAAATTGTGTTAAGATGAAGTTAGCCATCAGCAGTGCATTGAGTAGTTGTAGATTACATTAAACAGAAATACAAAAAAAAAAAGAATTTGATAGCTAATATGAGGATATACTAAAGATAAGCGCTTTGATTTTTAAATCACTGCACACAATGCTATAATACAAGGAGCATTTATTAATCATTGTTAGTTTTTGAAAAAAAAACTCTTAAGTTCTCTTTCCATTTGATAATTTAATTGCATCTTATTTCAGTATTTTAATTTAAAACTAACGACTGAGTTTCTGGTATCAAAATTTAAATTACTGGTTAATGAATTTGGGTGAATTGCAACCTATCATTGATCACAAATCTAATAATTGCTAACTATCAATGATAAATAATATGTAAACTACATTTTTAAAGTTAATATAACTTTTTATAAATCAAAAGCAGAATTAGAAAAATCAAACTTTTAGGCTGATTTTTTAGAACTGAATTGTACTAAACCATACACATTCATAAAAATATGAAGAAATCAAATTTTTATTTTAAATATTTAATTTCTTAGAAAGAATTGGTATTAAAATTGTTTGGCAAGAACTTTGGGGGAACAGCTTCAAGCAAAATATTTTTCTTAAATGGCATCCTTATGAAAATATTCTGATAAAAAATAGTAATATCATTGAAAATACATACAACACTATAAGTTCTAACTTATTTTAGGTAATTTGTAGTTGATATTGTTGAGTTGTGGATGTGAGTCTTAATGCCACTGAAGACCTGCCATGTAGATGTGGGCATGCTAAATCGGTCGAGAATCACAATTCTGCTAGCATGGTGTGGAAGTTTTGACGGGGTCAGCTCTCAAGTATTGTCCTCATCCTTTGACTGTGGTTCTAAATTGTAAGGTTTGTTACTAATAGCCCTTGTGTTGCTTCAGAATGCAATGTACGTAAAAATCAATCAATTAATCAACTTCAAAAACTATTTTATTAACTTCTTTTTTGATTATCACACATGCTATAATATATTAAAAATGATATACCGACATACAACTTAAAAATAAAATTCTGAATAACAAATAAGGATAAAAGTACTTTATTTTATTGCAGAGGTAAAAATTAAGTAATTTTAACATCAACAAAAATAACTACTGAAATGACTAGCTTTTAAATAAAACCAGTTTCTCTGTTTTTATTTGAAGGCATATAGAAAAAATATATGTTAAGTATTTTTAAGTTAATATTCCCATATCAAAATAAAAAATTTCTAAATATATATGAATATAACTTCTTATAATAAAACAAAATTGACAACACATTACACAAAACAATAGAACTAAAGTAATAAAATGAGTAAATGACTAGTTTTATACAAATATTAAAAACATAAACAACATTTATAAATAACTTCATGTATTGTACATAAAAATGACAAATAGTTTGAGGGAAAAAATTAATAGTGTTTCTCTATCAAGATGTCAAAAACCTGTGTTTCAATATTTAAAATTACTTTCCAAATTTAGACTTTTTTTCTATTAACGTTTTGATTTTTCCTACAATGATTGCTGCATTATTAATTGATATTTTTACTTTAGAGTTCTGAAGGAGTTTTTGGACCACAATATTTTATGAAAACTACATGTGCATATTTTGAATAAAGTACTAATATTACATTATCAAAAAAACTCAGGTTTTTAATGGAAAATATGTTTTAAAAAATGCATCATAAGGAGTCAAGCATTGTATGATGATTAAATTTAAGCTGAAAAATGTGGATGTAGGAGAGAAAATCTAGAAAATTATTTAAAATTATAATTTCTGCTTTATTTAACAAAACAATCGGTACTGTTTAAAAATTGGACGGTTGATCATATAATGTTTTCATCCATAAAATGTAATATTCACATTTTTGATATTTTAGAAAAAATAAATCATTCAAGGTCGCATTTTTAATTGTATACAATAACTATAAAATTTTTTACCATGTGCAGCTTTTTAAAATTCTTTTAAACTTTTTTAAAGTGTTCAAAGTTTCTAACTAATTTCTGAACATAAAACAAGGTACAATATTAAAAATCTCATTGAAAAAATCAATCTAAAAAAAATTAATCTGCGTAAATATGAATAAATGAAAATATTTCTGTATACTTTTGCAATAGTAAAATACATTGTGGACGGCATTCATCAGCATATTGCAGCATTTAGTTGCACTTAAACTTAATCCATTATTTCCAGTAGAATAGATTTGAGAAGTCGAGCTTCATAAGTAACGGTATTCTTGCCAGCATGGATAGGTATATTATCCAAAGGTTGTTCCATGGCTACTTTAACATTGCGCCCATAAGCTAAAAAAATTTTAAATATAATAAATATAAAAATAACTAATATAATATAAAGCAGCACAAAAAAACTTAAGTTAAAATTAACTGATTAATTTCATTAAAATTGATCCAGCAGTTATAGTTATGATGCTGCTCAGGAAATCTATGCAAGAACAATTCTATGCATGTAAATTTGTCAATATCTTAAAGGATTTTTTAAGTAACATAAATGCAACACAAGAAAATATTTTTTTGAAAAAACGAATGATTCAGGAGATATTTTACATTATAATGCATATTGTCCTACATAAATTTATTATGTAAATAATAAATTTTTTTTTGAAAAAATCATAAATTGACAGAAAATTTCATAAAAATTATCAAAACATAAAAGTAATTAAACAAGAATTTAGAAAATGTGTGTAATAATAGTTTAACATAAAATAATATAAATAAACAAACAACAAATAGATGCTTGTCACATTCAAAAGTTTGAAACAACAATGAACTTATATAAAACATTTTTAAAAAGAAAAAAATATTTTTTAGTGCAAATAACTTTTCTTAAAATTACCTTCACATTGAGAAAAAAACTGAAGGCAATCATACAACACTGCATCTCTAATAACAAACACCTGCTTTGCAAGATTTTCCAACAATGAAAGAAAACAGCGCTTGGCATAAAACCAAGTATCAGTTCCAAGTTTTTTCGAATATGGCTCCAAGCTCTTTATAACACGAGAAATGCCAAAATCATAATTTCCTTTAGCACAATACAATGTCCTGAAAGATAAAGTTGCTTTATTTTTATCAATGCATAAATCTCCCTAAAATCTTCTCCTCCCTTTATATTATCAGAACAAACTGATTATCAAAGGGAAGGGGGGAGGTGTAAATGACTAAATAATTGACAGATTTTGAAAAGTGGTAAATATAAAATATACAAATGCCAAATTTGGTCAAACTGCACAAAGATAATTATTGTAATCTATAAAATATCAAAACGACTATTTTTTTTTATAAAAATTTAACTATGCAAAAATATTGATATATTTTTATTCAATTTTCAAAAATTACTGAAATGAAGCAACATTTCAGATTTTACTCAAAAAATTATTGATGTTGAGAGTGCCTAATATATATTAGAAATAATATAAATTCATTCAGATCCTTATCCTATAATTCTCTGAGGTACTTATGAGTTATACCATGAACCCATTTTGCCAAGTCAAAAGGTGTTGCCAAATCAAAAAATGTCATCAAATGCTGTTATTGTTCCTTTCTCAAATGTAAAAACAAATTCTCATGCTTACTCCTTCTCAATAAACATAACAAATAACTTGGTAAAAATTAAGATTTAAATAATATATTTTAAAAATAAACACAAACATTCGAAACAAGCAAAAGATATAACTACATTACTGAGTACTTCAAATGCCATCATTGCATTCAAAATTACGACCAAATGCATCTACACAACTTATAAGTTCATGTAAGTATGAATCTAAATGCTGTCTTTCAGATGTATGTTTTTTATTTGTCATTTTGTTAAACTAAATAGTCTTTAAAATACTTTAGAGACCAAAATACTCCACAGTGTTCCATTTCGTAGAAAATAAATCCCAAATTTTAATCATTTCCCCCAACAAAATAAGAAAAGTTATAACAATTACAAGTTATAAACAATATTATTTTGAATATACATAATCAAGAATATTGTATTTCAACATGCCAGGAACAGTACAACCTATAAAATAAGCATTCATTACTTATAAGTATGCATTGAACAAAATTAGTCAGTGGTATAATATGCATGTACCTTCAACGATTATGCATGCTTGTCTTTAAAAACAGACACTTTCAAGATATTTATACAAATAAGTCTCAATGTTCTAATTTAAAAATTATGATTGCTATTTTAGATCAGTCACATAATTAAACTTAAAATTTGCAAATGAAATGCATGCATAACTATTAAAATAATTATGTACAAAATTGAATTAAAAATAAATGAAGTTCACAAACAATTTTAAACTGTTTTTTTACATGTCATGTAAATTTGAAGTTCAAGTGATCTAAGTTCAATTTTACACATCTTTGTAATTGCCTTCTATAGCATATATCAAAGATGTAACAAATTTTTTTAAAAATTGCATTACAGCAATGGTAGACAACAATATTGATGTAATAGATAATCAATATAATTTAAAAGAATAAAAAGAATTTTTTTTTCTTTCAAAAAGCATACATGATTTATTCATTTGATCTAAAATAACAAAAATTATTTCATGCATTTATTAAATGCAATGTTTTTTCCTTGGGAAGTAAGCTGATGTTGTTAAAACTAATTAAATACAATAAAATTCATTCATTCATTCCATGAAAGGAAAAAGTGCATTTTGATTTAAAACAGTTTAATTCTGGAAATGGAAATAAAGTAAAAAACTACCTACATCAATAAAAAATACAAATGATATTCTTTTATTTATACAATAAACTATTTTAAATTTCATGTTAAAAAGGACATTTTTGGAACCTCTTACCCAATAACTAGATTAACAATGCTCAGGTGAAATATCTTTTTATCTGGCTCTTCATATGCTAACTGCTCTTCTTCTTTTTCAATCTTACGCATTAATTCTTCAGCCTGTGTAGACAGAAGCAAATATTTTTAGCCAGAAAAATAACATAAAATAACTTTTTAATAACAAACAAAGATTTCATTACCTCTTCATTTTGTGAAGTCATTATGTATGATACACAAAGATTAGCTAAAACAATGGCACTGACATTCAGAATCTGGAATAAAAAGTACATTTGAAATGGGGGAGGGGGAAGAATAAAAAGTAAACTATCAACATTTTACAGTACATGTAATAGAACATTTTTAGAAAATTAGAGGAAGTATTTCTTCAAACAAATCCTTTCATTTAAAGTAAGTTATTTCTCAACTTCCCACGAATAGAAAAATGAATTGCATATGTAAACAGTTTAAATGACAGAAATGCTTCTTGCTTTATTCATCCTTATTAAAATATTACGAAGTTTTATTCTATCCTAAAAATGACGAATTATAATAATCTGGCATTTCTTTTCCCCACAATATTCAATATTTAGAACAATATGTCTAATAGAAAAAAAATAGTATCAAAATTAGTACTTATGCTGTTCTGATAATTTGGGATTGAATTTGTTCTAATTGAAGGGGGGGGGGGAGTAATTTCAATTGTACAATATTTAAACACAATAAATATTTTTTTAAAGTATTCAAATATTAAATTTCAGCACAAATTAATTAAAAAAACTTTGGATAAATACAAATTCTTCCTATCCAATACATAATTATTCAAATATAGTTTCGTTTTAAGATTAAAGAATAATTCTATGCATGAAAATTTTTAAAGGCAATATGATACACAGAAATTAATTAAAATGATGAAATCTGAAACATATTTTTATATAATTAAACAATGCAATCTTCAGTTCACAGATTTATACAATTGAAAGAAAAAAGAATTACATAGATACATATAATATTGATGAAAAACTTTACTTTGTCATAATTTTTCTTTACAATAGGTTCATAAAATCCAGTTGCTTCTTTAAATTTATTTTCTTGCATAAAAAGAACATGGGCCACATTTAGTTTCCAAACATCATGATCATTACAAAATTCCACTGATTTACGGAACACCTTTTCTACTTGTTGATAATTTTCCATATCCCAATATATTTTTGCTTGAGCCATTAAAACAGGTATATATCTAGAAATAAAGGATTATTATGTTTATATAAGAATATTAAACACGGATAGTAAGTATCTTTTTGTAAAAGTTCAACAATTATTTTGATTCAATCTATGTTTTGCTCTATTATATAAATTCCTCTTGCCTTAAGGCTTATCAAAATATTTTAATAATTCAGATTCATTCCAAATAAATAAACATTTTTCAAATTTTTTATAATAAAACTATCTTTAATCAGAATTTTTGAAATAATCAAGGATATGTATATAGACTTTTGGAAAATTAATACATCACCACAAACAGGGCCGGATCTAAGAATGGGCTGCAGCCCAGGGTTATATAGGGGACCCATTTCCTGTTTTAGATAACAAATATTAAAAGATACTTACAATCAAAATAGTAATAAAATAATGAACCAGTAAAAAAATACAAATCAAAAATAAAGTACCTGAAATACCACAAAAAATTTATTTTTATTTTCGAGAGTACAAGAGCAATTTACTTTTGTTCTTCCACCCTACCACCGAATATGCGGAAATTAATAATTAATAGACAGAGGTTCTATCATAAGGCAATGCCAACGAGCATCAAGCATTTACACAAACATAGTGTCCCTATTTTTTTGCAATCATAATTTTAAGTTGCAATAATATACTGATTTGGTGCTGTGTCAATACATGAAATTAAAAAATAGTTAAGTACCTGTTTATTCAAGTTTCAAGTAAAAAGTAAGTACCAATACACATTACTAAATTATTTAAGTAGGAAGATATTAAAGTTATGATTAAATATTTTCTGTATTTTCAATTTCTCAAAGATTGAAAACATCAGGATTTCCCATAAATATGCATGTTGTCTTAAAATTTGTGATGAGTAATTTAATTATTTCTACAGGGTGGAAAAAAATAATCATTTTATGTGGATTATGGAGATTTCCTGCGAATATTATAGATAAAAGTAAAGTGGTCTTGATTTTCATAATAAATTTTTTTTTAAGTATAGGTAGCAACAGCAAATAAGGGATGACAACAAAAAAACAATATTTATTTAAAGTGGCGCAAATAATTCTAAAGTTCGTTTTCATGAAAACCCCTTTAAACTGATGGGCCAATAACTAATGATAATAAGTGTCTTAAGTTTTAGTGAGTAGAGATAATGATTTTATATTTTTTAAAAATAACCTAGGTATTTTTTAAAATTATCTCAGAAATATACCATATTGTTTTGCGAAAATTTGCTAGGAATATTTTTAGTTTATTAAGCACAGTCAGTTGTGTTATTGTAATGTTATGACCTTAACTCTTAAATTTATTTTCTGGAAAATCAAGTCCTTAGTTAACAATATAAAAATGTTAGCAGAAAATATAAAAGTGGAGTGGAAAAGCAAAAATTATTGTTAAATCGAGGAAAGAAAAATTAAATGTTTCAAAATTTCAACTTTTTTTTTACAATGGAACAAAGTAACAAGAATATAACAAATACAGATACATTAACAAGTGAAAGGGAAAAGAACTTAGTCAAAGAAAATGGAGAAACACAACAAGCAAATATTAATGATGAAAATATGCAAAATCTCGATGACCAGCAGAATTTCTAAAAAAATATATTGTTCCGCCAGAAGACATCAATAATTCCTCAACCGAAAAGTGTTTACAAAATGTTGGGTTTGAGGCCTAAATCGCATTTTAATAATTTTATTGATTATATCCTTTTACATGAAATGAGTCATTTTCAAAATAAAGATCCAAACAATATATAATCTGTTTTGGTAAGAGAATACAAAAAAACAATAAAATAATTTTTCGAAAATGATCTCTTTAAGACTCAAAAATGGGCAAGTGCTGGAAAGATCTTGGCTATGTTATTCAACTAGTATTTGTAATGTTTTTTGTTTGACCTGAAAACTTTTTGAAGTGAAAACTTCTTTAGTGGCATTGAGCACTTTTTGGTAGGGGAAAATCTTATGGGTTCGCGTCACCGACATGCTCTGACTAGGGTATGTGCAGTGTGCTGTTCGCCTTAGACACTTCTTGGATGGGTGAAATCTCATGCATTCGTGTTACCAACATGCTTATAGCAGTATATCTGTAGCTATACAGTTGACATATAGTGCTGTGTATATCTTATAAGTGAAATTGAATGGATTTTAGTGAAAACTTCAATGTGTATATACTGTGCATTGTTCAAATAGTGTTTTTGTTTGATTATTATTTGAATCATTTAGTTGAAGAATCATTGTGCAGTACAATAGTGAGTACTAAATAAATATACTAATATTTTTAAGATAAAAAATAAATAACAGAAAATTATTTTAAATACTCGTATTTATTCTGGTGTTTGAAATTTCGTATTATTTATTTTCTAATATTTAACCTCTGCAATGCCTCACGCAATCCTGATTAGCATTTCACAGTGGCTTAGACGTTTTCTTACTACTGCGGTAAAACAGACTTCTAGTTGTTCAATCATATTTTTATCATGGATTTTGAAATTAAGAAAATTATAAAATCTAATAATAATTCAAGATTAATGTGTTGAAGTTTAAAATATGGTTATAGTGCAAATAAACATCATAAAAGATCAACAAGTCATCAAGAGAATCTAACGTTACAATTGAAAAGGTTACAAAACAATACACTACAAACAGTCACCAAAACTTTTCCAGAATTCATCTCCAACAAGAAAGGATTATCGATATTTTCATTCAATTGTCAAAGTTTCCATGCACATGCAGCTGACCTAAAAAATGATACTATCATAAAAAAGTTAAATGTTCTGCTTTTGTCATAAATTCGTATGAAAGACGAAGAACCATTTGATATTCTGAATTTCAATGTTGTAAGTTATAAAAGACCTGAAGTTCAGCAGCAGGTGCTATTTTTCACAATACTCAAGATACGTCACACTTCATTACTTCACATATGGACATACATACTAAATTCACTAGAAGCATTGGTGTTAATGTTTCTGATATAGGGCGAAATATGCATTGCTCGTTGCGATTCCGAGAATGGGCAATACATATTAATGTGCGGTTGCCGTTTATATTTCGCCTGGAAAATCTATGAGACAGATACAACAATTTTTATTCGAAAATTTGATGATTTATACAAAAGAAGGTTCTGAAATACTTGATAAAAGATTAGGCGAAAAATATGATAATGTACCGATGATTTTAAGTGGAGACTTCAATATTAACTTTGCAAATGTTAAAAATCTACCAGTAATTGAATTTCTAAAGGAAACACTTAATTTAAATAAGTCCAATGATCGAAAACTCAGTACTACAAAATATAAAACGACGATCGATGCGGTTTTTACGCGATACTTAGATAAATTTGAATTAAACATTTTCCTTTCTTACTTTAGTTATCATAAGCCTATTGTATCGTTTCTAGAACAAAAATGAAATAATTGAAAGTACAAAAAAGTCTAAGTATTGTTGAAATTAATGATGACAATGATGCAAACAATTAAAATAATGTTAAAAATCAAGTACATTGAAATTAAGTAAATACAAATACTATGCATAAATAATATGATTGTATATTAATTGTTATTTCAATTGAATTGTATTTATATTTTGTCATGATCTTGTACAGCC